>WJEZ01000841.1:0-22325 GCA_009869925.1 Thalassaphorura encarpata
ATATGCGTATTGGCGAATTTTTGATTTACGTGGTTCAGACCGAATTTATGACGAAGAGAATGGATGTGCTCATGGAGTTTACCAAGTTAAGACGCATGAACAGATATTCTAAATTAAGACTTGACATGGAAAAAACAGACATGAAACAAATGCAGGTGGCCGTACACTTGGATCGTTTACTCCTACACGATTTACTTTTTGAAGCCGTTCATTGGACTAATCAAGCCTCTATTGCTCAAGGAAAAGCAGCGAAAGAAAAAGAAAGTCAGTCTCAAGCCAAATGTTATTATCGAATTCGAGAAACCCCGACTTATGACATTTTTTCTTTGTTATTTTTAGAACCGATTCCAGACGACCATTCCAAATCCAAGCTGGACCAACCGAAGCCCGAGCTGCCACTGGTGAAAAAAATTTCAAAGACAAATGTCACTGATAAAAAACAGGAAACGAAGAAATCATCATCAACTGCCACAAAGAATCTACAAATTATTAATAAGAAAAATGACAATCAGATCTCACAATGCAACGATAGTACAAATAATAAGGCTCGTACATGAAATAATAATTTTAAGAAACCACTTCAATGTGATCAAGCAACACAAGTCACAATATGTGCTATTTTAGATACTAGTTTCGTAATATGCATGTTATGAGAAATATTTTATACTGCTTTTTTACTTTTTACGTGATCTTCGAGTCATGCTTCGTATATATTTTACTTCCTATGTAAATCGCACTGGTACAGAGAAACGAAAGATATTAATAAAATGATACATTATTACGCTCCAAAATAATCGATTTACCGGTTTTATGTTTCTGCATTTAATAGTTTTGACAATTAACAGTAACAATAATTAATTAACACCTCCTGAGGTCAACAATTTATAACATTATCATCACATGCATGTAAGATATAAGAAAAGGCTGGTTTTGTAATGCACAATATTTCAAGACATGAAACTAAACAATTATTAATTAGACTACATAACACAGTTCTCAGACCAACTGAAATTGGCACGGCTGGAATAGTTAAATAAATTGAGTATTAATAGGACAGGAATTACTTTGGATAGGATTGGACCCAAACCCAACTAACTCATCGTCATCGTAATATCAATGGCGTTTCGGTAATCTAAATCCAATTTGGCTCTTAAAATAATTAGCTGTCAGTAGGATCGTAACATAGCTAGAATTCCAGGACGGATTTTCTCAGCTGTGATTTGAACTATTAGAAATTCTGCTTCATCCATTCTAAGTGTATCTTTTAGTGATTTGACGAGTCCCATTGTTTCCTTATCAGGTTTTAATCTGTAAATATAGACAAAATCATAAATAAATCAAATAATACTAATTTTTAAATCACTAACCGAATTGAATGGAGATAACTGATGAGAGAAATAACTTTAGCGTGTAGACTTCGTCGAAACAAAAGCAAACGGGCAAATCGTCTTTCAGGTTTTAGAAGATTCAGATCACTCACAAATCTTGAGACAAAACCAGCCACTTCTTTGACTTGTTGTGGAAATAATCTGGAATTGGAATTAATCAGTTATTCAACAAATTTGATTTCTTATAATATTTTTAATTTCTTACTCTGTGCTTGGGGATGAGTATGGAGATCCACTCCACAGACTCGTCAATTCCTGAACAAGAGTTCCTTCTCTTCGGTGTTTATGAGTCGTTACTGAAGTTTGCCTTATTTTAGGAGTTTTTCCATTCATTTCGATCTAAACAACGACGCAGTATAAAAATTAATCCCTGATTGGGATTGCGTGAATACGTGAATCTATAATTTTCAACTTACATGTGTCGATGGGTAAAGATTTGACGTGATTTGATTCACAGAAATGCTTTTTTCACCAATTTTCCCTAAAACTAGTCCCTGAAAATTAAAATACAAAAAATTACTTGAATCTGATCAAACTTAATGAAATATTAATCACATCACACCTGTACAAACACCCCTTTCATAAAAGTATCAGGTAAAGACGGGAGAACGTAACGAGAACAATATCCTTCCTCTGGCTTTGAAAAACAAAGAAGAAAGCGTATCACCTGCAAAAACATCATCAAATTAATCAAAAATGTCAACAAATTAATTAATCAGCATATGTTAAAACTTCGTACTTGATTCATGGCCGCAACATCTGAGCCGACAATGATTGAGGTTCCACTCGTGGACAAATGAGAAGTAAGAATCTGGTCTAGACTGGATTTCCCTGAAAAAGGCGGAGGTAAATAGTCCCAAAATTCATTTTCTTTGCTAGTGACCTTGGGTGGGGAAACTTTTCTTTTGAAGAATGTAATTCCTGAGCGACTAGTTCGGACTTCCGTCTCTGGAACAACTACTGGGGCAGGGGTAGGGCTTTCTGGTGGGGGAATATTTTCAATCCCTCCTTCAAACGCTGAGCGCTGTTGCTGCTGCCACCAACAATTCCACAGCGTTGACATTGTTTTGCAAAGTTCGGCACACCAGGAATTTACCATTGAACTTTGTAACTGATTCTAAAATACATGAAGACATTTAATTCATAATGCATATCAAAAGAATTGTAATTATTAATTAACTTACTTTACAGAGCAAAACACTGATTTTCGGTGCAAATTCTGCTAACCAATTTGAAATGAGTGGGCGCATGAGAAGAAAATCCTGAAGGAATTCTAATCTTGCTAAAACAGCCACAGCATGAGGAACTGTGACAGCAGGTCGATCCCCTGAAGTGGGGAAATCACCACCATCCCCACCACCCATTGCAGCAGCAGTGGGTAGCCCACCCCCATCAAAATTTCCTATAGAATCTGCACTCGGGACACGAATCGACAGGGAGAGATAAGCCAAGTCCAAATCATGAACAAGACAAAGTGCACTTCGAATCGTAGACGGAGGAACCAAATTCCCATCTACGTCGTGATGATCCACTGTATGATCCGTGACGTATTTGACATGACGAACAAGTGGTGAAGGTAATCGCCCTGGATAAAATGTGCTCGTCCTCTCTTCCGTCCATAAATAAATGCATTGAGGACCTACAATGTTATCCCAACGAGAGACGACGATTCCAATCAGAACTTCGCTTCGAAGTCCACCATGACTTCCGCTTCCAGTGCTAGTACTTGTACTACTCGTAGATTTTCCAACTGAGCTTACACTAGGATGATCACCTCGACAGGATTCGGTTTCTGTATCTTCAATTCCATTAACAAAATGAACGTGATCATGGTCATGGTCATTTTGATCCTCAGAGGAAAATGAAGCAGATGTGACTCCAGCAGGGGAATCGTTATCGTTGTCATTTGAAGAATCTTCAAGTGTAAGTGGAGGAGGGGGCTCAGGTTCCACAGACTCGACTGAGTGAGGTAATCGTGTCAATGATGAGGCAGATGAGGACTTTTTGAGTCCAATTGAAACAGAAGGCACAATTGGAAATCCAGATATTCTCTTCGGAGTGGATGTAGAGGGTGAAGGGTGAATCATATGACCCACTTCATCCACCACAGAAAATGCAAGGTTGGACGACATGGACAAAGAACGAATTTTTGGGGAATTCGGTGAAGTTGAAGTTGGAGGTGTTGATGAGGAGGATGAATTGATTTGGCGTACACAAACTTTATTTGCCATTAAACTTGGAATCGGGATACTGTGCGTTTTGGGCCTGAAAAGTATAAATTACACAGGTGAATATTGAATACTTGTTTGTTGTATGATTTAATGCTCAAATTATTACGGTGATAGTCCAATTGTCTTACCATTATTCATAATTAATGCACCAATGCTTATATTCATTCTATAAATTGCTATCACAAATGCGATGCTTGGAAATAAAATCTACAAAATGCTCGTATGGAAATCCAATCACAGTTCGCTTTTTAAATGCAACTCCGAATTTGGCCGGTCACTTGGAATTCCTGAAAGACAAATTAGAAATCGAGCAAAATTGTTTTCAAATTACAGAATGGTATCAAAAGGCAATCCTGACAAATTGTTGAATTTCATGTAGTACGATAATTAATAGTAAATACGCAATACGCCCTGCACTACGTACCTCGGTGTCTCTCATTATCTTTCCAATAAACTTTTGCTTATTTGAGATGATAAGGCAGTTAAGGCACACGCCCCCGTCGTCATTTCGTATTCGCAATGTTCCAGTGCAGATCCGGTTAGTCAATTTCATCCGTTCGATGCAAATGATGAAAGAAATTAACCTTTAAAGACAGTTTACAAATTAATTAGTCCGTCGTTCGTTAATTAGTGAGTATATACCACACAGTAACTAAACTTTATAACCAAGTGTGTTGTACCTTTGATTAAGTTGTGGATAATTAAATTGCTGGAATTTGGTTCTCCAGTTCCAGTTGAATCACACATGACCAGCTAGGACCACCGCCGAAACTAAAACTAAAATCCAATTGCCAGTCCAGTAGATAAATCTTAGTCTAGTTCATGTGAACGTGAACGCGTTGTTAGTGATTAAATCCTACTTTACCTTACAACACATTAGCCTAGGCCTAGGTTTGGATCAGCCCCAAGGTGAATGACGCCAGCCATGGGAGATGAAGAAAGAAATTAATTTAACTTTACACAATTTTATTACACAGACAGATTCAGCTCCCAGACAATGGGATGGGAAATGGAATGGGAGTCAAAGAGTTTAGTTTGAATCTGTCAAAGGCGCCGACAAATCCCATCTGCCCCGGCTAAGCTTGCTAGCTAGCCGAATTTTTCTTCTTCTTAATCTTTGTCATCTTTGTCTTAAAATCTCCTAATTTTATAATTTTTTAACCCTGACCTTATTAGCCTTAGCTTATAAGCTTAGCTAATGTAGTCATAGTATTTTTTTTCGCGTAATACGTAAAAGAATGACAATTTCTTGTGCATGAGCACTTGTCTCACTTCACCCAGAATTGCGATATTGCGAATGCAGTTTGCACTAAGAATTTCTAGACGAATTGGACGACACTTGTACTGAAATGTGCTCAGAATAACTGATAAATAAAATTAGGTGTAAAAATAATGGTCAGGAAGTTGAATGTAAGCAAGTAGTGTTGTGTAAGGAAATTTTTACACGGCATGAATTTATAATTTATTTCTTCACGTTGAGAGAATTTGCTGAACAAAAGTTTGAACCCTTCCCTGATTCGTATTTTTATGCAGATTTTCATTTTTCTTTTTTTTCTTTTTTCATTTTTAAGGAGTTAAATTAAGCTATCATGATTTCCCAGAAATAATTAATCTATTTTCTAATAAGTTAAGCTAAACCCTTCGTATTCCCGTGTTAAAGATTAAGAAGATTTGAATATTGATGTTACGTTTTGGTTGAGTTTAAAGCAAACCCAGCACAGTGTATCTTCATTTTACCATATTCAGATTGATTTTTCATTGACAGCAGTAGAATTTTGGAATGGATCAACGGAAAATTGGATAAACTGGAAATCCTGACTGAAGAGCACCAGGTGGTCCAAAAAATCCACATTTGTAGCAAACATGCGGATGCATAATTCCTTCTAAAATATTTGAATGAGACAAGAAATTAAACTCTAAAGTATAATTAAAAGAATATATAAAATAATTACGTACGTTTGTTCTCATAATTGAATCGAGTCATAAGAGTTCCCAGTTGTTCCATACGATTATAGTCTGGATTATCTTGAAATGGACCTTTTGGAAAAGGAAGTAGTTCTGGCTTTGCAAGAGGTTGAGTTTGCATGGATGCAATAAAATCTTGAACATTACGGATATAGAATCGACGAGTTGTCTCCAATTTCATCATGCACTTCTCACAGGTGGAAGCTATTGGAACCATCTCTAGTGGAACCTTGCCCGTGTTTACCAATATCTGAGGATTATCTGATGAAGGTTCAAGGCCAGGTGGGAGCATTATCGGTGGTGGCTGATTTCTCTCATGTTTTGGTGCGTTAGGATATGCACCAAGGAGTCCATCGGTTGGAGGTACAAACCAAGCAAGACGTCGAGCAAAAATCGGATCTAAATTTGGATCTTGCCCCACTGCGATAACATCTGAATCTGCGTCTCCGCCTGCGCCTTTGTCTTGCCTCTCGACTTGACCTTCATCTTCGTCTAGGTCAATAATCGGCCCTTGATATTGAAGTAAAATGACGGGAATCGTATGTGTAACGCATGGTCCAGGGTTCAACGCCGGGAATGTAAATTCCGTCAATGGAAATTTAACTGGTTCAGGTTGATGGTTCTCAAAAGCCGGCACTAATTGTGGACTCATAATTTGTTGATATGATGATGGAATCGGGGGGAAACCGATTGACAATGGCAGTCGTAGTTGTTGATCCTCCTCGATTTCTCCCCTTGGGTTAAATTCCCCAAATGCTGGCACAATAAATCCGTTTGGGTTTGCATCGATGCTAAATTGGCCAATTGGTAATGGCATTTGTCTACAGTCAAATTGCCCAAATCCACTCCCTGCAATCTGGGAATAAATCCATTTGCAAGTAACCATTGAGTCAATAGCGCAATTATCAAGACCATCCGCTAAGGCCAGATTCATGCGTCCGATTTCAGGATCTTCTAAAGCATAAGTATCCTCAACGCATCCGTCTAGTGATAGTTGAAACAAAGAGTCCAAAATACCCGTCGTTTGTTTCCAAATAAATTGAAACAGCTCATCAGCTCGAAAATCCCAACCTGTCATGTTAAATAATTATAAATCTTATATGGAAATTATTAGGGCTAAACAGAAGTTTGTAAACTGACTGTCATTATTGAAGACTTCTTCCTCAAATGTTCCGTTTTCATCCTTGGATGTCAATATTTCCGTCAGGAAGGCGTTGAGTCTTCCAGCATCTCTTTCCACATCTCTCAATTTTTGCATTCGTGGTGAAATCTGAATTTGATTTTCTTCGTGTCCATTTTGAATTCCAGAAAAACCCCAAGCCCCAACATCATCCCCTGAGATTATAAACAAACATCATTATAATCATGCACCCGGTGACCATTATGTATTGTCTCCCTATTCAGGGCCTAAACCAAAAAACGCACAGCCTTGTATGATACACCGTTCGACAGCTTAGCTAAAATTGGATCTCTGGTCGAAATTTCAGAAAATTCTGATAGCGCTATCGCGCGAGGTGGGCAAAGAAAGAAAAAAAAAATCACAAAATGTCAATTTACCCCTTATCATGCCTGTCTCGTCTTCCCTTCATGCGCAAAGCTTCTTTTGTGTCATTTCTTTTCATTAAGCATTTCAAATTTCAAGTCTTCTTCCAGAAGTTTATGAAATGGCGAATGTTTTTTTGGCGACACAGAAAGAAACGAAACAAGAGAACAAAAATGAAATTCGAACTCCGTGCTTTGCGCGTGAAGGGAAGACGAGACCGGCAAGGGTCAAGGTATGGGGAAAATTGACATTTTGTGATTTTTGCACACCGAGTGTGATAGCGCTATCAGAATTTTCTGAAATTTTGACCAGAGCTCCAGTTTAGCTAAGCTTTGTAATGATGTACCATACAAGGCTGGGCGTTTTGTAGTTTGGGCCCTGGATGGGGATACAACACTAACACTTTGTAGTTTTGCCTTTGCGTGGTAAAATTATACGTACAGTTGCCATGAGTTGGAGTTTCCGGAGTGTTTTGACCAGACGAAAGAAATTGTAAATCTGGAGACCCATCCCAAGACAGATTAAAAGAACTCGATGAGCCCTCGTCCTCGGGTGATATCATGTTGAAACAGTCCAGTCTGTAAGACGATAATACATCAAATTCGTATATCCTGTCCGTATAAGAAATGGAATAATATGCTTAAAACAAGTTTTGTTCAAGAAAATTAATACGTAGTTTGACCAATAATGAATAACTTCGAGTTTAAAACATATGGCAAGGAAATTTACCTGAACACGGATTGAAGGGACAAGAGATTTTTGCGATTATATTATATGGCCTTCTGCAGAATGATCAATACCTAATGGGATAGAAGGCTGTGACGATATCGGCAACAACGTGTCATTCCTAATTCCGGTGCATTGTTTTTAATTTTCAAGTTCCCAGAATAATATCCTCCGTCCACTTCCTGATTGCTGCAGGGTCAGTCAACCCAATCCAATCAATAATATTTTTGACACCATTACTAGAAAACAACACAACAGAAAAATACGTTGAACATGGCCTACTTGGACAGGTCAATGATCAACTCCAATATCGCACCGGAATTTTAAAAAATAGTCAAAAAATACACTGCTTTTCTAAATTATGATTTTATTGATAATCTATAGCTAATTTATACACACGAGATCATATTGTTAAGAAATTAATAATACAAATCTGTAAAGTTCATTAATTAATTTACTTCACCAAAAGTAGGTGGATTCATTTGAATTAATAAGTTGAGCTGATTTAGATGAGAGCACTAGCAGCAGCAGCAGCATAATAGCTGACCCAACCATTGACCTTTGCACTTGGAGTTGGAGGAACATGAATCTTACGGTTCGGATTGACGGAACAATATTCTGCCGTGTGCGAAAATTTACCAGTAGCACCACAAATGCTGCAAATACATTCTCTGAGCACGGGACATAGGATTTCACCTAGAATTAATTTAGAATTATAATGAATTTATAAATGATTTTGATTTTTGCATTTTACCTGTGAGTTTATCTCTGAAAATGTGACTGTGCGAGAAAAATTTAGATTCCTTGTTTTTTCGGCAAAAGAGACATGATGGTATGATCCATTTATTATTTTTGGATGGAATTCTTCGGTTCAAGATCCAAGTGGGTTTGTCATACCATGAAGTGAGCCCAGGTTCCATGTCCGTTTGGGTTTGAGCATCAACTCCACGCGAAGTTTCCTGTAGGCAGGTCGAAAGGATCAAATTTAAGCTAATTTATAATTTTCTATTGACTTACCTTTGGGTCATTGGCGTCGGAGGTATTTTGCTGCTTTGGCGAATCAAATTTTCCAAAAATATATCCAGGAAGTCGAGATCCAGCCAGGAAGAGTGCACCATAATCCGTTCTCTCATTTCACTGATAATTCAGGTGGAAATTCAAACTCAACTTGATTCTTGGGTCGTCGACTACAATTTGACCAAATGAGATTAATTTCATGGGGTTGACGACTCGGGTTATCCAAATAATTGCAGGCTGAATTCCAAATGAATTCAAAATCCATTGCCGCACGTTCAGCTGAAATTAAAGGAAAAATGGTCCGCGGCTCAATTTTTAGTAGTATGGGTTTAATTAATAATTAATTTTATAAATAACTTACCGTCAAACGTCTTGACTTGATAATTTGTCTTGTAAAGACAAATTTTGGACGACTGTGGAGGAATCATCCCTTGGGTTTGAACTTCATCGCCTGAAAATAATAATCAGGGCATTCAAATTTAATAGATAGTTCCCTGAAATAATTACTTGCCCAATTTTCGCCAGGATGACCCTTCGTGAATAAAAATTTTGGACATTATGCTGAGAAATTCTGAATCTGGAGGAGCATAAATCTCATAGACCTTCCACTGACAAAAGTATTCAGTAGACAAAGAGGATGAAATGAAAATGAATAGTCGAATACGTACAGATTTCATAATTTACAGTAAGATTTTAAAATTTTCTGTAATGCTGTAACCATTTGTAATCTATATCTGCATAGTAATTTTTTATCTTCCGAGGTAATTTATTACAAAATGTAGACTGAAATATCGACTTGTGCATATTACTCCATTACATAGATCTCAAAATAGGATACGAAATCAGTGGCTCAAAAATGAAACGATTATTACTAACAATACAATCCAAATTACTTCATACGATTTCTTTTCCGAAACCAAGGACATTCTAGAGCACTTGACCAGGTTAATTGTTCCGATTCATTCATGCCATGACTGTGACTCATAATTTTCAATTAAACCGTTCAACTAGGTCAAAAACATATGTACTCATCTATTTTTTAACCTAGTTCTAGATGACTCAGAACATACGGAAATGCGTGCAACCCGGAAATCAAAACATGACCTCAATGAAAGTATAATAAGTCCGGTTTCAATGCAGGTGAATAAGTATTCTTTTTCGGATTGAAGGAAGAACAAGTTAAGAAAGACTCAACTCAGGAGGGCTTCGTAATTTTTCAATTCACACCTGATTCTTGGGAAATTTGTAAGTTAACTTAGAATATCCAACGATAGTCTCATTTCTAGGCCATTTGACTATTTGACTAATTTGTCTCTGTCGTTTTATTAAAATTTCATAGATTTCTCTGCGATGGCGAGTTGCTGGAGCATATGTTTTAAGAAAGGGGGCGAAGATGCCGATGGACACTGCGAGATGATCCAATCAACTGCCGACGTTCCAAATCCCACACCAATTCACGTCATTCCACTGCCTAGTACTCCAGTGGCCAAAACCGAGATTTCCACAGCTGCATTGGAAGTTAGTCATGTGGATGAGATGGAGCTCGAGGTAACGGGTGGCAAGAACAAAGTCGAAAATAATGTTGGAGGCAAGGAGTTGGAAGTCATTCCTGTTCCGGAACAATTCAAGGATGAGGAAGCGGTTCTGGGTGAAGGTCAAAAAGAGATCGAGACGATCCCTAATGAGCCAGTCAAAATTCAAGGCCAGGGCAGCAATGCTGAAGGTGAGGTCGAGGCGGCTGTTGAAGCCGAGTACAATTGGAAAATCCTAAGTGAGGTAGATATTCCTATCTAAGATTTTCTTGTTGTCTCACTTGGTCCATACAATAAAATGGTGAATTCTGATTTGATTTTTTGATTTTAGACTAATTAACTATGAAGTAAATTTTTACGAGTTACTAGCAGGATAGATGGTATGGTAGGCTAGGTTAATTTTCGAGTCAGTGCATAATTTTAC
Organism: Thalassaphorura encarpata; assembly: GCA_009869925.1. Classification (NCBI taxonomy): domain Eukaryota; kingdom Metazoa; phylum Arthropoda; class Collembola; order Poduromorpha; family Onychiuridae; genus Thalassaphorura; species Thalassaphorura encarpata. The sequence goes on from WJEZ01000841.1 coordinate 10,827, forward strand.
TTGTTTGGCTTGACTTCAACTTGGCTAGCAATAACTTCAAACTAGAGAAATCAGGAATAATTAATTTGTAATTCTGGATCGATAAACTCTTGGAACTAATAATTTTGTTTCTGCGTTGCCTGTCATTGCATTGCTAGTCCTACACCCATATACGTACTAGATTTCATTTTTTCTCATTGCCATTCTACTTAACCTTGAAATGAAATGGATGAAATTGCACATTCACAGACAGGTTGGAATGATATAATTCTGACTGTCGGGAAATGACCCGAGCATGCATGTCTCTGGCCTAAGCACGTGAAATAAAAGCAGACACAAAGACGGAGACAAAGTTAACTTATTTCATCCTTAATTTTAATTTATTCAATTCTTGTGAATGTCCAGGGTTGTAGGATTACATAAAATTGAAAAGCTATGATGCATTCTTGCCTCGTTTCTTTTTTTTGCACCAATTACATTACATCACATTAAAATATTAAAATTAAAAATTCCCTACATACAGTACAGCACAGCACAGCACAGTAGTATTATTCCCACGATGTTAAAACTTGGTTCAAGTTGGATGAAGTGGAAAAATGGAAAGGAATTTCTGCAGTTGCATGTTAACTCAACGCATATGGAAACAAGTCTCCAGTCCTGAGGAAGAATAATCCTCTAGCCCTGAAAAAAAAATGAAAAATAAATTAAGCACTCGTGAAAATATGCTGCTGAACATAACCAACGGACAGAAATTATAATTGAATTTGAACTTACGTATTTGTACATCTTTCTCCCATTAAAGCAGTTTCCTTGTAGGGGGATTCGTTGTTCAAAAATTCCAACCAATTTCTTGACCTATGACCCACAAACTCATTTTTGGGATGAATAGTTGCTCTCATCAAGTCATGGCTTCTGGAATGACTACATGAACCTGGAATAGGATCATATTATGAATTACTAGCCATTTATTTAGCTGTTTCCCTATGCCAATGGGGCAGTATATTATTGAGTAAAGAAATGATTTTACCTTTATCACAGCCAGGTTGACCTGAACCACCATTTGGGTAAAAATCAATATGCCCAAGGTCTTCAAATAAGGCAATCTTCTGAGAACCAACTACAGCATCCCATGTTTTCTGAGGATCTGACTTCATCTTAAATTATTCAAAGAAGAAGAAGAGACGAGAGTATTAGTATTAAAATTTTCAAATTTATGAGGATAAAATGTCAATTTGCATGTAATTTTCTTACATCACACAAATTCCCTCCATCACTATGAATGATGTCAACGAACTCTGCGTCCTCAATACTCAGACGACGAAGTTGACCTTCTAAATTACAAAATGCAGGAGCTGCTGGGTCCAGACCTTGAATAAAAATCAGTAAAATCCAGTCAGTCTGCATATTTGGAATAGTCTAGAACTGATTTACAGTGAATTGACTCCAAACTTACCAGTCACTCGACCCATTTTCTCTGGCTTCAAATAATGTCCAGTATATCCTCCGACATGAGACCCCAGGCTGTGTCCAATCAAGTGAATTTTGTCCAGGGTTGTGAATTTTTCAGCAACAAGACGTTTGAACAAGGCAGCTGCCCGTTCACCCACATATTCTGTGTTTTCAGATGCAGCGTAGTAATCAAAGGCTATATACCACTTTGAAACACTAGGATCTCCGGCTTGCTTTGACCAATCCACAACAATGACATTCACGTCTGGCAAGAATTCAATGTAGTCTGAAAGAAGCAAAAAAAATAAAGCATGGGGTAACGTGAGATTGGTATTTCATTTCAATAGCATCGATTTATGCATTTTTCATCTGAACAAAGTAGGTCTTAAGTTTGAAAAATGTTAACTACGTTATAAACTGTGATAATTTATAACGGATTTTCGCTAAAACAACACGTGCGCGTGCTGGCTTATTGCCCCTCAGTGTATAGCTTTTTTATCATAAACTAGCTCAAGGTAAGCTCAAAAAAGAACAAAATATGTACACGAACCTTCCATCATGGACTTTGGAAAACTCTTTGTGCTATCGCTGTGATACCCATGAACAAGAACTTTGACTGGACCGTCTTTGTTGAAAAACTCCTTGGCTCTCTCATTGTCACCTTCATCAGTCTCGACGAATAATTCAATTGGTTTCTCTAGGCCTTGTGTTTTCCTAGCAAAATACATAGAAAATAGTATGCCTTAAATTCGTCAAGACTTGCCAATTAACACGGAATTGAAATTACGAATCATAAATTGGACTTACTTTGTATGAAGATAAAATCTGGACCGCTCCAAGTGTAAGGGTTGACCTCCTGGCTTGATCATCATTGAAATTGGATTTATTTGCTCAATTTTTCCAGTGTAGGCCATAATACAAGACCCGTCGTCATCTGGACTGGGGAAACATACGATTTTCTTTGGATCTAGGTTGTACTTGTGAGCAATATCTACGTAGTCTAGTTTAGGTATAACATGGACTACTTTATTATACTTCATCATTCACAAGGAAATCGTGTTTGGGGTCATAAGAATAAATGGATGGGGAAAATGAGACGATAATTAGAGTCAGAGCTGCAAACGCTAATAGTCTGGACATTTTAAGAATTTGGGATGATTGGAGTTGTTTCTTTCTGGGAGGCTAAACACTGACTGAGTTGAGACAGAGAAATACTCCTCGTACTAAAGAAATACGGAATCTGCTCTGGACTCTGCCAAATTAAAGCACACCATGAAAATCCACTGGAATGAGTGAGTTCAAGAAAGGCCAGAGTGGAACTGTCTGCTTTTTATTCAAATTTTGACAGATTAAGCTCAGGATTGCTTAGGCTGACAGACTGGACTCCTCTTGTGTTCGTTGTACGAAAGGACTCAAAAGAAAACTCATTGTTGTTTGCCTAAATTAATGATGATCATAAGACTTGCCGTTTTGCCTAGGAGGTCACGTAGGAAATGAACCTGAATAAAACATGAAATGACCGTACTGCAGTTTTCTGCCCTGATACATTAGCTCGAGTTGCATTAGTTAAAATGTTCGCAAATATTGAGACGGGGATAAAATACTTGACGATATGAGTCTAACTAAATAATTATTTATTTATTTCGGAGATTACGTAGAACAGGACTTATATATACATACAATATTTGCCTCAGCAGCAGCAGCTATTTCATAACGTAATGTGATTGATTGCATTTTAAAAATAGTATTTGATTCTAAATCTAAACCCAAGATAAATTGATAATGGTAATTATAGCAAATGTCATGTTCCTCGTTCTGTCCTCTCCGAGTTTAATCCAACTCCTTTGTTCTTCTGCAACGCTATCACTTTGCCCTGCGTGGACGACGATTTTTAGATTTTTTGGACTTGATCTTGAATTTATTCAATTTGTACTTTGCCAAAGAGTCGGAGAAATTAAGCTCTGGTAGTTTTTTGTCCGATTTGCGATTGAATGTGCAATAAGACTCTGTGTGGGCTTTTGTCCCAGTAGCAGCACAAATCTTGCATCTGTATTTTGACAAGTATGGACAAATCACATCGTCTAAAACCAAAAAAATCAAGAAATTAAATTAGTATGAAACCAGAATTGTGAATAATGCTGGTTATTTACTTGTGATTGGATCATAAAGTGAGTGAGCCAGGTAAACAGATGCAGGTTCCCCATTTTTCTTGCAGAATGCACACCAATATCTCCGTAATCCAGATGGCTTGGAAGCTTTTGGTGGAAAATCTCCAGTGTCAAATGTTGTTTGAATTCCAAGAGCATTTGAGTCAAGTGGAACTTGTGAATTTTCTACTTCTGGTCCAACCTCAGGATCTGATTTGATTTGCCCTTGAGGAGGGGCAAGCCATTGTGAATTTTCACGTTCCTGCTGATATTTTCGTAGAGCCGATTCGATTGGCCCTTGTGTGGCAATCCTTTGGGAATTGTCAATTCTTGGTAAGTTGTGTGTTGCCAATTCGTTGGGCACGTGTGGTAAAATCCCACTGTCAATCATGGCCTTGACAATATTATGTGTCGAGTCATTGGCAATCATCTGAAATGGTTCAAGGTTTTCAATTTTCAAATTCAAGGCTGACGATGATTCTTGCACACGTTCCGGGCGAGGTCCTTGAACATCCTGTATTGGTGCTGGCTGTGCTTTTTGTAAAGACCATTGGAATCCAGGGGTTTGAATATTCATTCTTGGTTGCAGATTTTGTGGTGGTCCTTGTCCAAATTGTGTCGGTGGGGGTGGGTATTGAGCAAACTGTTTGAATTGATCAGGCATCATCATTCCTGGATTGTAATTGTATCTTTTGGGCGGAGGTGGAGGCATGTAGTTTGGGCCTGGGCCTGTATATCTGTTATAGTGGCCATGGTTATGGTTTGGATGATTTGGATATTGACCACATGGCTGGGTCATGAATTCTGCTGGAGGCATCATCACTGGAGGTTTGAATTCCAAAGGCTTCGGAAATGGAGGCAAAAATTCTAGAGGCATCATCACTGGAGGCTTAAATTCCAAAGGTTTTGGAAATGGAGGCATAAATTCTCGAGGCATTATCACCGGCTGAGGCTGTTGTTGACGTCCTGGAGCCGTGGCTGGTTTATGGCATGTATTGTATCCTGGTAAACGAGATTCCATTCTTTTCAAGTTCTCCATCAGTTCCTCATAGTTTTCTTCTGGTTGTTCCTTCTCCAATTCCATTTTTGGCCTTGGTGCCACCACTGGTTCCTTTTCAAGTGAGTTCCAAAAATTTGTCATTGCATTAGGGGTAAGTCTTTCCCCTTGGAAGTGAAAGGGTTGTCCGTTCATCGCTGATCGTGGTCCAGACGCAAAACTTGGAATGCCATTCATATGCTCGTGTGCCGAAGAATCTATACAGAAAAGCCATGTGTAAAAAAATGACAATACAAATATTTTATACAGTAAAATTAAAACTCACTTCTTGGCTTGAAGTCGTAGAAACTGTGTTGAAAATTCTGTTCCTTTGGCATTGGCCCAGGTAAGGCATGGTCATATGTCCAATCTGTCATTTTTAGTCCTGGGACTGCTACACCCTCTGAAGAAATTCATTTTAATTAAACTCATGCAAATTTTTCTATATAGGACTATGAATTTGTACTCATATTCGGCAGTATCATGGTTGAGCAATCAGCCTCAAAATCAGCACATCCTGGTGGTAGTGGATACAATTGGCGAACCCTATTCACAGCTCCATGTCCAATTGGCTTTGGTTGAGGTCTTGCAACTCGCCCAAAATAATTTTCCTCACCTGAAGAACAAAATTGAAATTAAAACCTCACTGATTTACGTGTAAAAATTAAATTCAAACTGTGGTTTCGAGATGGGGATGCAAGAGGAAGTTTTCCTTCATTTTCATTAGTCTTTGTGACAGAAATTTGCATAAATAGTTCCATCAAATCTTGAAGCTTCGCTGTGGCTGCACTACCCGAAATGTACGCAGCTTCGTTCTGTGTACTAAAGAAAAATATAAAAATTAGAAAATATAAATGTAAGTAAATAGTGGGAATTCAAACTCTGACTGCTGCAGATCCTGGTAGAATGGAACCCCTTCCATCTTTGGAACCAAAGTCCCTAAGAAAGAATTGGCTTCTTTTTTAATGAAAATACTCAGACGGGTACTGGAATTTTAACTTTGAATCGTTATGGGTCAAGGAGTAAAGTTTTTAGCTTGGGTCAGGCTGATCGATTGTGAATGCACAGCTAGAGCTGCATGTAATTCTTTTTATAACCTGAAACAATGAAAATCGCCTTAGACTTAGCTTTCCAAATTAAAACTTTCCAAATATGAATTGGACCACTCTCAAATTAATTGACTCACCCCAGCCAGCCCAGTGTACCAACCAGTTACAATTCTTCCCTTCACCTTTCTTTGTTCCTCGTCATTAGTCATGAATGACTCCAGTCCAGTGCTTCTCCGACTTAAGTTTAAGTTTTCATTTTATAATCTAACTAGCTTAGTCTGGGCTAGGCAATTAGAATGCTGCTAATAAACTAGACCAGGCCAACTCAAGTCGATTTCTAATTACACACAACCCTTGCCTTGCCTTTCACAAAAATATAAAATCGCAGGTCCTGACCGTAATTAAAAATTAATGTCGCATTCCAATTCATTTTTCCTCAAGCAGTAAATTTTATCTTAAGTTTACATGACTAAGATTTTGCTTTGTTCATTTTCTGGTCCAAAAAAATTAAACCTACTTTTTCAAACGGCCAAAAATATTATTTTGGGCAAAAACCTTAAAAAAAGCAAAAAAAAAATTCAAGAAATTCAGTATTGCAAAAAGTTCCAAAATAAAAAATCTCGTATCAATCTTGAGATTTGTAGGATATTAGTCAATGAGGAAGTGAGAAAAGTGCATAGCACATCTTGATTTAACCTACGTCAGCTTTTTCCTTCCCTGCTGCCATCCATCATTTATGTGACAATAAAAATTAAAATGCTATAAAATGAAATGGTGTCTCGCAGTGAAGGGAAATTAAAAACAAAACAATGACTGTCACTGTGTAGCACTCACCGTTTACATGGCCTGACTAAGCTTAAGACTGATTTGCGTAATGTTGTGAAATTTAACGGGGTAACTTACTATAAATTCGCTATACCATGTGTTCATGAAATTAAGACAGACATTTTTGGGGCTTAACAGATTTTGTCTGCTGTATTTCTGGTGCTTTGAAAATTTATATTAGATTTTGAAGCCGCCTTTTATTGCCATTTAGTTTTCCTTCCTCTGGATTTGTATTCTTCACTTAATCATGTAAGATTTTCAGTCAAGTCCGAAGATTGAGAATTTATTATCAGTCATTTTACTGAAAGTGAACAGAAAAATAATTATTAGTGTTTTTTCTCTGGTCAGCAACAATGGGTATGGCACGTCCAGAAGTTTAGTGCTTACCATGAGCATTGAATTTCGGAGTAGGAAGTTTGGAAAGAATCAGGATTGGATCAGCCTAGTGTTCATCAAGGATCCATCACTGAAATTCGAGGGTAAAAAATTCGATTCAGCCAGCAGTTAGTAATTTATAAATTGGTATTAATTTAATTACATACAAATTAAAGAATAGCGTCATCAACAGAGGTGGAACAACAGTCAAGATCTGAAACTGAATCAGAATCATGAATCTCAACTTCGTTCAATTCAGTTTCGCCATCAACGTCGTCAGGGTCAAAATTTCCCACAGCGATCATTTCCCCTTGACCTTGCCTGTTGCTTTCTTCCAATTCCTTGGCGCAGAGTATTCTCGAAACATACTCACAAATACGGAGATGTGCAGCCAGGCGACTGAAGACCTCAGCCTTATCTTTTGAATGAATCCCCTGAAATTTACAAATTAATAAAATTATAAGCAGGCCTTAATTCAATAGTAACTGCTGAGTAGTAGTACGTACAAAACGACGCAGACGTGAGGAAATTCTCACTGGCTCATGACCCATACAAGGGTGGCGGACCAGAAGTGACCCTTCGCCATCTTCTTCAACATGAATTTCATCGGGGGGAGTCGCGGCAGGAATTTCTGGGACAGGGCGGCATCGGCGGCATCGAAAACATGAAAACCAACTACCCATCGCAGCAAAATGAATCAGAACGGTCTCCTGGAACTGAACTAACCTAGCTGTGGTCAATTTCAATTGACCTTAGAACTTATTTACAATAGGAATCATTACTACTTCAGAATTTTGATAAAATAACCCAATTTATCCACCAAAAAAAGCAAAAAGAATCATACCTAGCATTGGAATCCAATGTTTGGGTTGTTGATGGTCAATGTCAAAGTTCATGGCAACCAAGGTATTGCACTCAAAACTCAAAGCACTGGTAACCATGTGCATGGGATATGTGTTTTGCATGGTCGTAAACTCAGTATTGCAATGCTAAAGGCACTTGGGGACATTAGGCCACTCATTATTGGAAGTAGGACAATAAGACAGATCAGGTCAGGTCACTTGTCCAGTCATCCGATTGATATTATGATGGCTATAGCTGAGACTGGGTTAAATTAGAATGTATTTCTTCACATACACAATGAGTGACAAATTGGATTGTTCTTGTTTTTGCATTTCACATTTTTAATAGCGTATTTGTTTGTTATGGTTTATTTTCTGAACTGGCTGATTCAGTAATTTGACTTTCTAAAAACAACGTGACTAATTTCATTGGAAAGCAGATAGAATGGATGGGTTTTTGAAAGGTGGCTAAAAGTATTTAGGAGCCACAAGGCCATGTACTGTACCTCAATCAGGGTGCAGATTCCACGCTCTTCTCAAGGAAATCCAAAAGCTTTTTGTCCAAGGTCACTTGTCCAGTCATCCGATTGATATTATGATGGCTATAGCTGAGACTGGGTTAAATTAGAATGTATTTCTTCACATACACAATGAGTGACAAATTGGATTGTTCTTGTATTTGCATTTCACATTTTAATAGCGTATTTGTTTGTTATGTTTTATTTTCTCAACTGCTGATTCAGAAATTTGACTTTCTAAAACCAAAGTGACTAGTTCAATTGGAAAGCAGATAGAATGGATGGATTTTTGAAAGGTGGCTAAAAGTATTTAGGAGCCACAAGGCCATGTACTATACCTCAATCAGGGTGCAGATTCCACGCTCTTCTCAAGGAAATCCAAAAGCTTTTTGTCCCAGTCCCAAGTGCCTGTCCATTTTCTTTGCCCTGGCCCTGTGAAAATATCCATACTCACTCAATTCTTGCATTTTGCAACCACCCTCAAGGTAAGTCCTCAACGATATATATGTTTTATCTTTAACGACTGATGACTCTAGTAGAACTCCAATGAATGGCATGTATTAATTTTGATACTATTTTTTTCTTTTTTGTTTCAGGAAATTCCCGTGCATCAATCAGTCTTCAGTTAGAAGTCATTTCAAAAGTTGACAATGTCCAGACTATTCAATTTCATGATTTTTGAAATTTCCAGAAATCGTGGGATCATCAGCCTGGTTGGAAGTGCTATGATTGGCGAAATCACTCAAAATGAAAACATCATCGAGATCGGTGACAACAGTGAGATTGATGAGATCAAACTGAACAGTGGTACAATTCGGCTTGGTTCTAATTGCAAAGTTAAGACAATCATTGCCAATTCAGGAAAAATTTTGGCTGGTCCAGGGAGTTCATTGCCAGAGCCAGAGGGAGAAGGAAATACTGGGACAATCAAAGTGTTGGATACACCAGTCCAAATGGAATTCCGACAGATTACTCCGGCTGACGTCCTTTGAGCGGAAAATCCAGGACAAGACGGATCAGACACCAAATCCACCTGAATTTCCCTGATTACTTCAACCCATAAAAACACCAACACTCCGCAATTCAAAAAATTCATTGTCAAAAAATAACATTGTCTTTGTTTCAAAATTCAAATTATTGTAACACTCAGAGAACGGAATAAAAAACAGAGCAATGTAAAAACGTTGTAGAACTATTGGCATTTGACTATTCTGTAGACTAAGCACAATAAGGGTTAGAAGTCTGCGATAAATTCTCACACTACGTACTATCCACGCAATGCTTTCCACCACCTTTCCAATATTGACAAAAAATTAGGTCAGGTCAAGTCACTAGGTCACCTACTCAGGTATTATGCCATCGTAATCTTATGTTATTCCGTCATTATGCTGTCAAGTCACTGGTAACAATTATTTTATTTTTGCTTTCCAATTCGCCGTCAAATTCAACAGGCATCAATCTGGTCCGTTTTCTCAACTATAGATGATTCACAAATAAGACTTTCCAAATATATGTGTAACTATGAGTAATTTAATTGGAAAGTATGATGAAGGGCTGCTAAAAATATTTAGGCCCCATGCTTTGGCCATTCTTCGTGTTCAGACTCGCCTTAAGCTCAAGCGAATAATCATTCTATATCCCAAAATACGATTTTCACATTTCAAGAAAAAAAATCAAGCTCAATTCTTATATCCTCCGCCCTGGTAAGTCCTGAATGTTAACTCCCTACGTTTAAAATTAAGAAAATTCTAAAATACTTCATTATTCGTTGCTAAATTTGATAAATTCTTTTTTCTCCACAGACATCAAAATCGTTTGAGGAAAAACAGGTCTTCAGAAACTCCAGGTTACAGGAATGTCTTCAGAACACATTATGGATGGAGCATACAGCTACGTGGTTTTCGAGATCAAGACAGAACACCCGGATTTTGGTCTTGCCAGGAAGCACCACAGTCGGAGAAATCAAAGGGAATGAAAGCATCATCGAAATTGGAAACAATAGCATCATTCACATCATCAAGGATAACAAGGGTGCTGTTCGCATGCGCTCCAGCAACTTTACCATCAGGGATGGCTCCGATGCGAACATCCTTGTCTTGAGTGTTTGAAGAGCCAAAAATGTGGTGAGATTACTACTCGAGGATTGAGACGACCCAACGGACAACCGAATTCGACTGAAGACCTGACGTTACTTACATGAATTAACCTAACTCCGTAATACTGATGAATCAGGAAAAAATACAATGATATTAGACAACCGACATACGAGAAAAAAATAAAATGCAAAAATACTAATCTAGAAATTCATTATTTCAAAGTTCACTCTTCGGAGGTTTTAACTAAATACTCGGCTCAGTTCCTTCTTTGCAAAATTACTATTTTGTGCAGCAGATATACGCATCAACATTGTCTTCATAACGAAAAAGCGTTTATTAGCATACGCAAAACGCATATTTTTTTGGTGATTACTTTTCTTTGATACTTTTGATACTAGCTTTGATTCCATGGCCTTTCAGCCTCCATGCAGAGATAGTGATTTGAAAATACGAATTCAATTAGATTAGTTAATATACCGTATTCTCCGGATTAGAAGCACAGGTCTTATATTGTTTCAATTGTTAAAGAATGGCAAGATAAGTGCAAAATACTAGTACATGTACTACAATTTCGGAGTGTACTTTTATTGTTTCGAAGTCAATTTTTCAAGAAATGAATGCCAAAATGTTTACAAATTATTCAATTTCATTATCACTTTCTAACTCAACTCGTTAATATTATGAAAGTCTTCTTCTTCGTCTGTCTCCGCTAGAAGCATTATATAATTATTATGAGTTTGGTGTCTTTTAAGTAACTCCTTCACAGACTACCTTCGCAGCCATGCCGTTTCAAAACAAGTTATCATGTCGTCTTAACATCCTCATTGATAACTCCTCAGTAATTGAAGGAATTTGCTGACACAGAGGCTGTAGTTCTTCAGCTTCTTCTATCCACTCGTCATCAGTCGATCAGTCATAGCTTTTGGAATTCCTTGCGAAAGGTTGCGATGAATTTGACTGCTATGGATTTGATTGGTATGAATTGACATGTGATACCCAATGTAGGAACGAATGATAAGAAAAGTCGCTAAATCCTCTGAGATCCCAAAAGAAACAAGGAAGGACATCATAATTATAAGGAAAGTTATAAATAAGTAGCTGCGGTAACTTTCCATTTACTTTTACATCCCAAAATGGAAATTAAATGCATGTACACCGTGGTGCATATCCTTTGCACCCCCCC
>WJEZ01000842.1:0-22314 GCA_009869925.1 Thalassaphorura encarpata
AATTGTGAGTACGACAAATACTTCAGTGTTTTATGCAGATTATTTTACCTTAGAATAAGGGTAAATCAATGGTAAAATGAAATGTTGAAAAAATTATTGATTTTGAATATTTCGAATTTTAGTACCTCTCAACATAAGCTAAAAGAATAATCAGATCGATTTGATCATCTAAGGTTTAGCTCAATAACTGCCCTTATCCGGTACCCTTCTTTACTAAACATTAGTTCAGAATAGTAATCAAATGATAATTTTGGCTGTTTTAATCAAACAAGAAAGACGAAAGTAATAAAGTATGTGTGGTTGGGTGAAGAGAAAGTTATTAAGACTTTACAATTTTTGCTAACTCAGGTTTGAACAAACTCATACGAAATTACATGATCATGGGATTGCGTCAAAAGCGTTGATAAACTCACAGAATTGTTGGAAATATTATGAGTATGCGATGACATTGGAGCCGATCCTGGAATGTTGCTCTGTTGTGATTGGTTGACTAGAAGTGGATTGAGATGGTTTAGGAGGGGGTTGACCCCTATTGAAGTTGAAGTCGGGCATTGCGGTCCGGCCGAAGGCGGTCTAGTTTTTCCCGGCGGTGTCGGACTCAAGAGGCTGGACGGTGAAACAGGTTGCGTGATTGGAATTGTAAGTATCGTCTGTGTCATGAGCCCTGTCAATTTTAGATTTCATGAGTAAAATGTGCTAAAATTATTTATGGACTTAACATCCAAGCTCAGTCTACCTGGAAAACTATGTGTATAATTACAAGTAGTCCGATCGGTTTAATTATACACAAACGATATGTGAGTAAGATTAACCGCAATGTGACTGCGGGCAAGAGACATTGTAGACGTGGCGGATTTCATATAACTTATTAAAGAATGGATCTAGGTTTAGCGCCACGGTATTGATTGTAACTCTAATGAAGGACACGATGCCCAGTGAGTTTAATTAAAGTAAATTTGAGAAGTCAGTCTATCTTCTATCCCTAATCATAGGTCTCCGACTTCTCGCAACGAAAACCAATAATTTTCAAACCCTCATAAGATTTTGCTTTTCAATTAGCTACCATATCATAATTAGATATGATTTTCAATATACTTCATAAAATTAATTAGTTTAATTGTTGTACAGAGCAAGGGCTAGATTCTCAAGATTGTTGACGCGTTTTAAGAGATATAAGGAAAAATCTTATAGTTATACCACACATTGTCACACCATGACTGTTTAAGTCGTGAACAAAAAAAGTCATCTTCGAATCTTAGACTTTGTCAATGGGCGCTTTTCGTAAAAATGCTAATCAGTCTCTGCCTCATAACAGTAGCTACCTTATAACTTTCTCCAACCAATAGAGGAAATTGACGCGAATGGTCAGAATAATTTTTTGAGAATTTTATATATTAACTTGTTCTGTAGTATTTGGATAAGTTTTACCTTGAGCAGTCGGAATGAGAAGTTGAGCTCCTTGAATTCCTTGAACAATATTTCCAGAGGCAAGAATGAGCTGGGGCAGGGTAGTATTTCCGGACAATCCATTCGGAGGGCTACTGCTGGACCCTGGTTGTGGCTGTGGGAAATTTCCTGTACCACCCTTTGTATAGAGATTTGAGTGCTGATGACTATTAATGTATTGGTTGAGATAATTGGTGTTGTTTGTCATGGGATTGGGATTTGGGTTAAAGCTACCGGCATTTGTCAGATTGAGCGGGGTCATGTTGCTACTACTCCCACCGTACTGGTTTCCTGAATTGACCAGTGGGGAAAGATTCGGACTGAGTTGCTGTTGTTGTTGATCTTGAAGAGAAGCAAGGCTTCCAAGCGATGCCAGGTTGAGAAGGGCATTCCCGATGCTACGGCTTAAAGTATTCAGCTGACTCTGGGCACCCAGACTATCCGGTTTGACTGGAAAATAAATTCACAATGCTTAAAGAGATTGAATAGTAGTTGAAAAAAATTTCAGCTCCAAAACCATAAAAACCATTTGATATATAATTTAAAAATCCTAATTGATAATGCAAATGCTTTTATTGCATCATATTGCATTCACTTACTTAATGTTACCTTCTCATTCAATGAATGTCTATCAGGATGTGTAATAGCAGGACGAAATCTTGTATGTACACGTTTCATCATCGTACTCAAATGTACATGAAAAGGTTTGCCATAAAAAACAATTGGTCAAATTCTAAAGGGATTATGAAAGCCGTTGGTTTAAATGTCAATTAGTGGCTTCAGCCCACTAGTCTCTCATAATCCCGTTTCAATCAGATTCAAAAAATGCTAAAACCTTCAGAACTGTAGCAACGTACTACGTACTTTAGTTCGAATGGCCAACGCACTATTGAATTTGAGTTATGAAGCACAACTTGATACATAACGCACATCTCGAGATTTTGAAATGTTTTGAATTAAGTTTCGAAAAAAAATCATTTTGAAGAACTATCTTGGAATACCTGCTTATAATTTTTTAAAAGCTGTTGAATTTAACTTCTGGTTAAACTTTTCCGGAATTATACGATGGGCATTTATTGTAAGTAGTATGCATGATTTTCAGCTTGAATTTAATTTGTAGTCCAAGAGGCAAACGTTGGGCTAATAGAAATGGGTGGACTTACACGGAGTTGTGGTTGTAATATGCAACGCCAATGCATTTCCACCTCTTATTTCTAATTTGCAAATGTGCCAATTTGTCAAGGTTTATGACTTGTAACTAACTCGTTGAGTTATGGAGAATTGTAATTTATTGTTGAACAGAGTGAAGAGGCGAATGCTTAATCAGACCAGGCGGGTACGGTAGAAAATATATTTAACCGAATACTTCAAGAGCATGAGGCATCGTACGTTCACACTAAACCAAATCAAACCAATTTGCCTAACGCGTAATCTTTTCTGTATGCAAAGTCCAGCTATACTTCTACTACTGTCTACTAAATTAAAACTAAAACATTCCATTCACGTTTTCCACGCCTCAAATTGAACCAAAAACAAATCAGTAGAATTGTGTTGTGCGCTGCCTGGCGTATACACGGGCAAGGGAAAGCATTCTTTGATACTAATTTGCTTTACCTTCGTAACCTTTTCAATATTCAAATGGTCATCGGTTTCATGTATTAAATTCTCATTCTCAATCCTCATTTCGCATTACTTACATCCATTTACTCCGTTCTTTGCTGCTGGGTGGGAGATAATATGTGTACTAAACATTTGGCGATTGCATGGCCCCACCCTGATTCTAATGAGAAATACATAGGAGGTTAGTTCTAACTACCACCTTCGGAAGAAATTATTATTATGTGTGGATGGTTTATGGTTTCACATAAAATAAAACAGGAGTGGATCATTATATCAGGTCGTCTTCACTCCACCCAACAAAATATGTACCTCAGCCACCCTGACTCTAGACTTCTCTGGTCTTCTCCACTTACATTGAAAACCGAACGAGCTTATTTCATCAAAACTGTTGTGAACTTACGAGATCTCCTAATCACATTTGATCACGTACATAAATTGTCATAAACCTTCAGAACAATACATTCCTCTGAATTACAATTTTATTGTATTTGGAAGGCAAACGTGTATTTATGATAGGGTCATAAAATTATACGCGTCGTCTGGCTACGATAGCCAATTGGTCAATGCTCCTTTACAAAGTTTCTGCTTTATGTAGCAAAACAAACCCTTGCTCTTGAAGCACAGGATATTTTGCAACATATGAAGAGGTGATCTTTTGAATCTCAATGAAATGAAGAACTATTCATATATCAATCATGTAAAAAAGATGTGAAAATTAAATCGGGGTTACTTACTGTCTGGAATTACTGGAAATGAACCCTGTTGTGACTTCCGGTCCGATCCTTGACCTCTCAACCCAAAGCCCGCCTGTTGACTATTATAATTGATGTGCCTTTTTTGGCCATGTGAGTGTGAGATAGAGTGATTATACCGTTGACATTTTTCTTCCTCATCTTGAATTTGGGAGTGACCGTTGGTATTTACACCACCAAGACCCTTACTCTTCATCATTCCGCTGTTATTGTTGGGAATGTTGTTGTTATTATTGTTGTTGAAATAGGAAGGACTAGTGGGATAATTGAGTGGTGGTGAAGAAATCGTTTCCCCTCGATCTCTGAATGGTAAACCAGTTCGACACCCGGAGTTGTTGTTCGGACTGCTTGCAGCATTTGTTTCGCTCCGATTTGCATTCGTGTTCTAAATAAAATATTAAACATATTTTAAATCCCTTGCACTATTTCGAAATCAATTTCACAATCTCATCCCCTGCTAGCTGGATGCATGGATTTGTATTAAGCCTTGGGGCAGTTAACTATGCTTTGATTTGATAGGGTGGACCATCTTCGAGTGCGTTATGTTGGGAATCATGTAATGAAGTGAAGAAAGGCTCTTGAATTGAATTTCATTTATGATGTGAAAAATCGACACAAGGGAGATGGTGGTGAGCAGTTGGCTGTCCTCTGCATGTGCCATTACATAATGCTAATGCCCGTCCTCGCACTTTCCCTTGCATAATGTGACAGTGCAGTGGAGTGGAGTTGCAAAGGACCTCTTTTCTAGTCCGTAAGGGTCTTCTCTCCTAAAGCCCTCCGTTTGTTCAACCAACGAAATAATTGCATTAAACCAAGTCTCCCTTTCCTTTGCGTTGCGTTGGCTCACTCACATTTACATTTTCCGTGAATCCGCGTCCATCTCTTGTTTACGCTTTACCCTTCTCCTCGACTCATTGATTATTATTAGCAGTTGGCCAGATTTCATATTCAGGGAAAGGTCTTGAGGGTTCAACTATTATTTACTTAAATCAGGCTGTCCTGTCCTGAGTTTATTTGCATCAAAAAATTTGACTGTCTCAAAGTGCCCCAAAAAACTTAAATTGTCAAAAACGTTTATAAACTCGAACGATGATGAAATAGTGCCTTGATTTGAAGCATAAACACAAATTTGGATTACAGAAGTTGTGTGATCGTTCGAAAATGCCCGAAAAGCAAAGATTTGTATAGTAGTACTGTGTATAAATTCTCTGTCTGATTTTCGGAGGGAAGACAATGGACCAGGGATGGTTAGGAAGGAATGAGTGGATGGATGAGACAGGGTGTCCTTTCGGAGGCACTACATGGACTGACGAGACGCATTAATATTTCAGGATGAGTCTCATTTGCATATAAATGAACTCGCACCCCCTAATCACACTTGAAAAACTCCGGAAAAGTTCTATGGTCCCTGTCCTGGTGTTCTTAGGCCCATGCTAATGAATAAGTTCCCAGTTAATTCAAAACACCCCATTTTTCTACATACACGACATCCGAGAAAATTAAAATTACTTGTATTGGATCTACTTAACAGCACAGCAGCGAGTAAGGTTAAGAATACCAATTACTAGCTAAGTTCATGCTAAGCTGTTATCTTTCACAAACCTTAAATGATTATTTGATACGGATGTTTTTCATTTAACCTTTAAAGGTTGAGTTCCTTGATCATTCACCCTCCACCCTTTGCCCCCTTATTTATTTGGCTCGTACGTTTCATTGCAATATATTGCGTGGATGTGGATATCATTTAATCTAAGCTGAACGATTTCAAAATCTAAGTATTTTTATGACATATGTTAAACACCTAGTAAATGTAAGTTGATTAGATTTTGTTCCGAGAGTTTCAGAATCCTCCCTTTTCCGGAATAAAAATCCCAAATGAGTGAGCATAAGAGCCAAGGTATTAATTATTATTTTGCTTTTGCGGTAAAAATGCAAAGAGCATTGATCATGCAAGAAGCTAATCAAATGTGGGCACAACTAGCGTGTGAGCGAGTCAAATTACAGCAGATTGTGTATATTAAAGAAAGAATTTAAGTGTATTACTGCGTAATTAAAGAGAAAGCAATAATAGGGAGCTTGTGGCGATTACGAGTGTCCATATAACTTGCATGGCCTTTTGGTCAATCAGTTGAGTGGATGTTGGGCTCACATTATCAAAATTTTAGCATTAATCAGTGAAAATGTTGCGTATTCGATTTTATATTCACATCCCCACTTTACTTTCGCATGGATTGATAATAGGAATAGCCAAGAATGGGCGAGGAGTTTTATTTTCAATGAATAATTCATTAGCCCTACTACATCACATTTGGAACTTGATTATAGTTTTTTTGCCTCCTTGAATTGCATGATAGATGACCGCTCTTAATTAACATGCATTTATTTATGAGATTGTTGATTAGGGTAGCACTGGGGAGACGGGAACAGGAGTACGTATGCACAAAACACGACTGCCCGCTCGGTCCTTACATTAACATTGAGAATCATTGGGAATTCCGAGAGAGGAAAACGTAGGGCGAACAGGAGAGGAGTCGCTTCTAATTAAGTTCTTCCTCTTGTGAACAGAATACATAATTAGAAAACTTCCCTTGGAAAAATAATGTAATTATACAATTGACTCCTGCGAATCCACCTACCCGCCTTATTTTTTAGGGCCGAGACTAAATTATTTGTGGTGTAATCAATACTAAAGCACATTTTATGCTTAATGCGTTCCTACATACACTTTTGGCAAGCCTTCATAATAACTAATAAGATTCTCCTACCGTTCTGCGCAATTGGGTACGCTGACCGGTCACTACAATACGATATGTAGTAAATACTATTATAACATCGTGTTCTGTACAACACATGTAATTTGAAATATAAAATAGACTTCAAATATCAAAAAATGAATAAAATATCTTCCTTAAATAAGCGATACACAATACTTAACGGATTCGATCAAATCCGTTAAGCATTCAAGGTAAAGCCAAGACATTTGGTTTCGGTTGATTTTGGTCAGTAATGAGCCGACCGAGTTTCTTCCATGGCTATAATACTTTTTAGATACTAGATCCTTGCTTACATATGACAGCCATTGGCCCACTGTTAATTAAATTGAATTCAAATTCTTATTACTATTCTCATCTCCTATAATATTAAACGCACACATGGGTGTTGGACAACGATTTTGAATTTGAGTTTTTACCCCAGTGCGTTTCATATTATTATAGTCTGTATTGTGATTAGCTAGTGGAAGCGTACACCATGCCGCATAGATGGACAAAGAGATGACAGGCACAATTTCAATGGGGAAAATCAAAATCAAATTCAGACGAGCCGACCAACCGCCCAGTCCACATCATTGAACTTCCAGCAACCAACTCCGCTGGGACCTTCATTTCATTTTATACTCAATTTCATTATGCGGCGGATTCGGATTGGAAAAATACTAAAAAAGAGATGAAAGGGATTCGGAATACATTAAAACATGACAATCATGTGGAAAGTCCTAGTTGGTGCCTGGAGGAAATTTCTCGTAAAACGAATTTTCCGATTTTATTTTGCACTTAATTAATGCAGTAGTGGTGAAGGAACCGCGGAGAACGTGAAAGTTGGAATGAAATAAATTATTTCTACTCTGAACCGAATTAGTATAATTGTGTATTAATTAGTCCATCCTTTCCTTTGAGTTGAGACTTTTTGAAACAAAAGTTTTAAAAATAGAAATACGAAGTATGTATAATTACAAGGAGCTCCAATGGGATTTTTCTTCACTTCCTTTCTCATTGTAATTTGTAATTTTGCTAGTGAAAAGCGATGAGTTGATTTCGTTCTTTTGCAGACTCCTTTAAACAAATAGAATCACATTTGAGTGGTTAAAAAATGCAAATGAATGCAGACACACTGCAGTCCCCTCTTTAATATGGAAATGCCCTTCGTCAGCGGACTTTTGTCTCTCCTGTATTAATTTTCTCTATTTTTTGAATAGTCCTTGTTCAGACTTTCATTTCCAGTCTCCGATTAAAAATGCTCAGCCTCCACTTTGTTCAAAAGGGACAAAGAGTCGGCTGCTTCCCCAGGCAGACAGACGGTTTAGCTTTCCATCTCATTATACATACATATTTCATGCTTATATTATCATCTCATTTATTATATCTCTCCATCCCCCTCATCCAAAATCTAAAGCCAAATTAAATGAATTTTCTCCTCTTTCAAATGTCATCCTCTCATTTTTCCCCAGATTCAATCCGTTCGTCCCTTCTACTCGAATGTATGTCATGATGAAAGAGAAATCGTAAAGTCTTTACAAAACGGACATAACTAATTATAATAATACAATTAATCTATGAGGCTGTTTTAAAATAAAACTTAACTCTGTTTAAGTAGTAAGGCCGAGGACATAGAGATTAAAACTCTCAAGTACTCCCTGTTTTTATGAATTATGCCGTTTAACACGTTTCGCGTACTTGTGAAGCAATCGTAGAATTAGTTTTGACGAGTGATGTTAGCCAATCTACTCTTGCCTGTTTACATTTAAGAGTTTAAGGGCGTGAAGTGAATTAATTAATGATTTTGCTCGAAAATGTAAATTTGAATTCATAATTATACCATTGTACTCACTTTTACTCTTGTTTCGACCGTGTTTCTTAAGTGAAGTTGACACGAGTGAATTTGTGGTCCCTAATGAATGATCGATTAACCCAGGCTTAAGTATATTTCGTATGGTACGTGTTTAACGCATATCTAAAAATAAAATCCCAAAGCGAGTTTCACCTAGGTGAAAGCTACTTATTAGCTAATGTAAGAAATGTGTCTACACATTATGCATGACATTATTTTGGTTTCTACATACTCTTATGAGGTTGGGCAGTCCGTTCATACCCGTGCTCGCCTCGTTCCGTTCTCGTGAGGAAATGATGTCTAAAAGAATTCAAGCGTAAAAGTATATAATTTAATATATGGAACTGAGCATATAGTGCACTACATGCAGTAAAGTAATTCCGTAAGCTGTATATTGCATTTTATTTTTTTGACCAGCGGGATTGTTCTCACAATTGTCACGGCATCAGCATTTTCTCGACTATTATTTTGACTGAGTGACTCAGCCCCGTCCAGAACCAACATGAATTTTTATGTCTGTAAATGCTGCATTTGTAATTAACCCAAGGTAGCGCAAGCTTTTCTCTTATATGTAGCTTTTTTTATCAATAATATGATTTTGAGTTGCTTTTCCCACTTCTGAATTTGAGTTTGGCGTGAGTCAAGTGAAAGTTTTACATGCTCACTCATGAAGAATGGAAAAAATGTGGGTTATAGCATTTCTTCCTTAAATACATTATAGCGAGTATCAAATATAAATAATGAAAGCTTGCATTTGTAAAATCAGTGATCAAATCCATGATATTATGCATGCAAGAATTTCTGTCCTTTCCATACTACTTACGTAGATACGACAGAAATACATGAGCTCTTATTATTTCCGTGCAATGTTCCTATCTCGTGATAATATCTAGGCATTTTTTATACTGGAGCTGCTACTCTCAACCGCAAGTCTAGAATTACTATGTCATGCAGAATCGTAAAGCTCTGGTTGGGTAATTTTAGGATCTTGGGACAAGTCTCAGAGCAATAATTATTATTGGCATTTGTTTTTCTCTACCTCATTGCATTAACGTTATTTCTAGTAGAAAAAAACATCCTGTTCCAAGATTGATATCCTTTTGACTGAGTCGGAATTTCGTTTGTCCATTTTATAATTTTGATGGAAAAGTTTACTCCCTCTTCCTTCTCGTGCTCTCTCCGAGGTGTTATAATGTCACCCAATCGTACGGCGTCCATTAAGCACACGGAATTCACTATTTAGTTACCATTCACCTGTAGAACACGTTGTAATAATTACTATCAAATCAAAAGCTAGAAGTCAAATTGCCCTGTCAATTTTAATTTTTCTTGAATTTGAGAAAAAACATTAAACATTTCAGAGTGTCATGTGTCCCATTGACCAGCTTTATTTTTAAAAGGAGGGAAGGTGGCAGACAAAATAATACAACAAAACTCTTCCTGTTGTATTTTCTTTCTAAGTAATAATTGATAGCCAGGTAGGAATGCTTTGAAAATAACTGAAGCAGATGTGCGTAATCCCTAATTCCAATGCCCAAATATGATTATGCCTTAAAATATTAGTTTTAATTACCACTGTAGATTTTTATTTCAGCGCATTGAGCATCCTATTATACAAGTATATCTTACTTTTAAAAATCTAATAATTTTATTTTTTCGAACTCTTTGTCTCACATTTCAGATGAATCGCTCGTGATACAGGAGTGTAGATTCATAGCTGGGACTACGAGGCAAAATACAGAAATCGTCAAACTGCTTCTAAGGATTAGGAATTAGAATTTGGAATCAAAAAGAGGGGTTGGTTGTGCAGAATCAGACGAGTTTTGTGTTGCGTGCTGTTAAATTCAAAGTGGATCGATGAGCTAATCACATATTCACTTACATTATGCAATGCTCGGTGTACTGTCGGGATCACACATAATTTCGGGATTTACTGCTGCTCCCTCTCACTGTCCGGGCTAATTATTCAACTATCCTCCCTGCCGGGTTTTTAGTTGAGCTCTTGTCCTGTCAAGCCCGGCTAGGCTAACCAAAGCAGAGCTTTATCCATGGCACACTTCCTCTAAACGAGGACATACGATGAATAGCTACGAGAGCTTCATGTGCACACTCAACGCAACTCACTCTCAAACTCAGCATTTCATTTTCGTTGAATTAGAAAATGCTAATAAGTTGTCCATGCCTACGAGTTTACTATGTGACTAATTGCCTAATTTTCTTTCCCTCGTCACTACTGTGTTGTTGGCTCGTCCTGTAATATTTGGGAGTATTCATTCTTTAAAAGTTGTATAAAGTTGACTCTTTCTAGTAAAAAAACAAGCATGAGGAATATTACACTAATATAGGAAATTTCATGATTGTCATTCTATGATTTTTAATCTTGAAACTAGAATTATTGCTATTAACGCGATATGCACTTGGCAAGCTCGGAACGACTTCTAATTCGTATGACCTGAAGCCCATGTTACCCTAATATCAAGTTACCCCTTTAGCCATTCTGGCTCACAACTATTTAAGTACACATTAATGTCACTATAATGTCAACAAATATCGCAGGCATTAGTGGAGCAATCAGTAGTTACTTTTGTTTTGGTTTGATTGGTTACAAAATACAAAATAGGATCCTTCTCTTCAACGTACGGATGACTAAATTTCAGAAATCTCTGGCGTCATTATGAATAAGAATACGAATTCAATTGAATTTGATGCAAGCTTTGAATTTGAGTCTTGAAATGGTCATTGCCTCTCCTATCTGTCTTATCTCGACTTTCTTGTGCAACCGGCTTTCCCTTGCGACAGAATATATTAATAATTTTCGATTCGTACCGACGATATTAACCCCTTTAGCCATTCTGGCTCACAACTATTTAAGTACACATTAATGTCACTATAATGTCAACAAATATCGCAGGCATTAGTGGAGCAATCAGTAGTTACTTTTGCTTTGGTTTGATTGGTTACAAAATACAAAATAAGATCCTTCTCTTCAACGTACGGATGACTAAATTTCAGAAATCTCTGGCGTCATTATGAATAAGAATACGAATTGAACTGAATTTGATGCAAGGTTTGAATTCGAACCTTGAAATGGTCATTGCCTCTCCTATCTGTCTTATCTCGACTTTCTTGTGCAACCGGCTTTCCCTTGCGACAGAATATATTAATAATTTTCGATTCGTACCGACGATATTGACTAGCCGTCGAGTTATTTGAGTTGGATATTATGATAAATCCATAGATTTAGTATTTAATACATGAGTACAAATACTAATGCATAAACCAAATTCAGCAACCATTCCAAAATTATGACCATGCTAGACGCACCAATAGTTTTAGTGCAGCAAAATTTGAGATGCGACGTAGATAAAAGACAATCAAAACATAAACACACCAGTTAAACTTACGTGAGACAGTTTTAGTTGACAAGTTATTTGAATTACAATATAATATTTTATTTCAAATATAATTTAATATTTTGAAATATCCGTATCAGGGGAAGAATAAATTTGGACCAGGTTTGGAATCATTTGATATCAATCCGAAAAACTTTTGACAGAACTAAGGATCAAATTTTATTGTATTTGTTCATTATTCAAATTAGTTTTTTAAGAGGGGTCACTTAAATGCGTAAGGTCTTCTTGCTCTTACTTTCCTGACCAGACAGACCGTAGACTATATTGAACGTTAGTGGGCATGCTATAACGTTGAGTTGAATGAAGGAAGAAAGTTATGAGAGAAAATTGTGGGCCCAAATATTATGCTGAAGAGATGGGATGAGAGCTGGTGAGAAAGTTGAGCTGGCGGAAAGGCAAGCAGGGTCAAGTTGAGAGGATAGTGAAAGAACAAGAGGAAAACTGTTGGAGCCATTGGAAAGAGAAACTCTAGGAAATGTGTCCGTGCTCTCATTCTCTTTCCGCACTCAGCTCTCTCTCGAGTGCTGGGATATAAATTAGCATTGCTTTGCATCATGTAATCTTATTAATTTACATATTAATCAACGAAATTTCATGATTAGAGTCTCTGAAGGTAATTTGCATTAATCCAATAATTGGGCACTCCTCGTTAGAAATTAAAATTAAGGGCTTAATTTATTTACGCGCGCCTTACTCATTTCTCTCAACTCAAGTCCGTCCATCCTGAATATGCACATTCATCGTCCCTTCTCAACTCTGGACTTTCCGCTTCTCTCATTTCTCATCCAATTCATCTCTACTCAATCTTCAAATTTATACTACACATTGTGGAATTTTCCATGAGTAAGAGCAATGCTCTAATTTTACCCCAGGGTTAATTTCTTCTACAATCTGCCAAGGTTGCTTTACCCTTTTTAATCATTTCAAGTGTCTGATAGAGATTTCATCTCCAGTATTGGACGTCTGTGTTGCTCTGTAAATGTCATCTATAAGTGATCTTTTATTATTGCCATCAAATATGTTTATGCATTTTGGAGATTGTATATGGCTAAAGCAAAAACAGAATGTATTATAAATTACTGAATATTGAAATACTAATATAATGACATTTTTGAAGGTTTCGAATTGTGAGCACAGCAGCGATTGCATAATAATAAGAGTAATATGAAGTCAACAGTAGATTTAATGTCATTCTCTAAAACCTAATGAGTGGGTATTTGAGTTTTTATGAAGAGAAATGACTCAAAATCAATTCTGCGACTCAGGGAGGAATAAAACTCTCAGTCCCTGACTGCTCTCTTTTAATGTCATCTGTACTTAAGAGTGGATGCAAGCAGAGCATAGGAAGATGGAAGATGTGGGATAGTTTCCTCTCTTCCTTTCTATGAAAACTCAGACATGGTCGTCGAGGCAAGTCCTTAATGAAACTGCTGGCTCAGAGTCATAATCAGACGGTCATAATGTCTAAACGATCTTAGCATAATGAGAAAGTTCACATCGTTCCACATCTTCCCTATTTATGGTTCAGGTTTAGCATCTCTCCTAGAAACTTATTCCCTCCCATCATCCAGAGATCCGCGTACATTAGAACAAATCCCTATTTGAGCTTACGAGCTTTTCCCCATGTTAATGTCTAGAAATGATGAGGATTTCTAAGTCAAATCATAAAATCCAATCCCAATCTACAGCACTTTCCTTTGACCGTATTAAAATAATTTATATTAACACTTTGGAAAGTGTTTGCTTATTACTTCCTCAATGCATGGGACATTATACTAATGAAAACATTAGAGTAGTAGGAATATAAAGTTCAGACTAAGTAAGATCCCACTTCAATACATCTCAAATAGCCTGGCCTGGTCTAAGATTTGAGCATATTTATGGGAAGAGAACAACTTATGTGGTTTTAAACAAAGCTTGGGTTGTAAAGTGGAGATTTGATTGTAAGCCGTATAACCGAGATACATAATTTCACTGCCACTGATATAATGACAAAACCGAATGAAGTTTCAAGTTTTTGCCTTGACAGATTTGGGAATGAGTTGGACGCTCTACCTCGCAGCCTGTTGAGGTTGCTTAATGCAGGGACGAGAGTTAAATCTGCTTTAGAGCCTCATTACCTCCGGAGTCTTCGTGTTCTCATATTCTTCGGAGACATATTAATTATACAGCCCTTTTAAATCTCGAGAGTAAAGTTTTATTCGCCTTTTACTTTAACCGCGAGGCCAGACAGACGGTGAAGAGAAAGTTGAACTCGTGCCAGGGTGAATTTCTAGCACATCTAGTCAAATGTACTTGTTATTATGTCAGGTTAGAGCGGAATAAAATATTATCTCAGAAAATGATATAAACACACTCCAATATACGTAACTATATAATAATTTTATAAATTCAAATTAAAAGGCCAACTCCGCAGTAAAGTCCAGCTAGTATATCGTGAGAAAATAACAAAAGCTTGTAAGGCCACGTCTGATCAGAATTGATTGAAGTGAAGATGTGGATGGGAAGGACTTGGATTGAATTTGCATTAGAAATTAATGAAAGGTTTTATTAATTTAGCTCAACTCATATTTGAAGGGAAAGATAGTCTGCCTTTGCATGGATGTTTGGAGTTAATGATAGTAATTATTAGGGAAGGTGCGTTGTCCGTCGTCGTCCTTCTCATACCCCTTTTCCTATCCGAGCACAACTCCGTCCTATATCTCCAATTTAATAGTTTATGATGATGAGAGCGAGTAGGCTTTGATGTGACGGAATAAAGGAACTCATCATCACATCACATCAATCCACTATCCACATCTCTCATCACTCTTCTCTTCTCTCTCAACCAAACTCCAAACACCGGGTAATATTATTATTGCACATTCAGACAACTCTACGGGCGAAAGGAGATTGAATGCGGGAGACTAGGCTGTGCTGGGAGAATAAAATAGATTATGTCAACATGCCCCTAACTATTTATAGCCGATTCCCTTCTCCTTCCAATTTAATAATGATTTATTTTATGAGGCTAAATTATAGGCTAGTCTATGAATTATGCTCAAACAGACGCAGCAGGCAGGGACTATGTAATGATATAAGCCTAAGCTCTCATCATAAATTCACCCGCTATAAGTTTTCTTGTTCCGCTCAACCTCCATTCTCAGTCGTACATTACATTACTCCCAGGACTCCGTCATCACTACTCTAATCCTCCGACCCTTTAATTTTAATCTTTAACTGATTCCCTTCCTTCAAACAAAGCATTTAGCCCAAGTCTTCCTAATGTTTCCGCTCCTGCTCCTTACCAATCACGTTAACGAACCTTAAAAATTATTTGTTAATAAAATTATATCTTAAGGTTGAAATATGCCCTAATAAGTCAGAATGTTGCTCTATTCCTTTTACCCTTGTTCCAAGCATAAAAAATCGACTAACAATTATTACTTTCGTGCTGGAACACCCTTTACAGTTGTTGTAATTGGTCTCTGTGTGAAGGAATTTTGCCAGAATGAATAACTTCAGACCTATCTTTACAATTAATGTCATTTACTTCCGTAATTACTTATAATTCTCTCTCAATAAATTGAATACCACGTCCAGTTAGTCAAAGTGAAAGCTCTAATCCAGACAGTCCAGTTTAGTTGATAATGGATTGAGTGTTTGGTATTTACCATTCATTAAATTAAATTGGAAAACCCATAGATTTCAACTTGTGATTGCAAGTCGACATATAAACGGTGCTCCTGAGATTAGACTTTGTAACTCCTCATCTGTGTTCCAGAACCCTTTTCATATTTCTCAACCACATTTGCAAATATTATTATGCCGTGGAAAAAATAATTTGAATCTAACTCTTGTATTTACCCAGTAATTGGAATTGTGTTGGATATTCAAGGATTCAAATTTCATAAAAGGCTTTCAGCAAATATGTTTACAAAATTAGAATCGATAGCCTGACCATTTTGTCAATATGACGGCCAAAGAAACAATTGTACAGGGTAAACAATTCAAATTCTTATCAATCCGAATCATATAGAACCTAATAAACCAAGTCATTTTACTTCTACAATTCCCCGTTATAACTCATTCCTCTGTAAATTAATTATCCCAACAAGATTTCAATAAGCCTTGCCTAGCGTTCTGAATAATTTCACAACATATCATAAAGTGAAATTAGCCGTTCAATGTAAACCAAAAGGCCCTTCAAATTCAAGGAGGAGTTTTGCCATTCGAGCTCCAAAAATCTAATTCCTTTGAATGCTGGATCCAGATAAGTACTAGAGTGTCATTCTTGGATTTTATGTGCTCAAGAATCCGAGTCACGTCACTGGAAAGCATGTCATTATTATAATGAGAATGATTATCATCTCTTCATTCCGACTTCCCTTATTCGTGATTACCTTCCAAAATCTCGCTATAACATTCCAATCTCTCCTCCAAAATTACCATAGAGTCACTGGAAAGCATGTCATTATTATAATGAGAATGATTATCATCTCTTCATTCCGACTTCCCTTATTCGTGATTACCTTCCAAAATCTCGCTATAACATTCCAATCTCTCATCCAAAATTACCATAGTTAATTTTAGTTTTCATGCAGGTCAAAATTTTGTATTAGTTTTGTCGTTTTGAGCTCCTGGACAAATTTTATAATCTAGCAAGTACACTTTTAGGAAAGAATACGGCATTGATAAGGGTCCATATGACCGTTTTAGCGAGATTCGTTCATTTCATTAGAGTATATCCGATAATTTAATAGGCACAAGTTATAGTTTGTCCGATGTGCAATTATGTTAATAATACCTTGGATGGAACAAGGGCTGATTACGTGATGACGGGACTATGCAACTTGAACCTCTTGCTGTACTTACTACGCAATGCAACCCACTTCTCCGACTTGGTTAGCTTTGGCTTGACTCCTTCATTTTGAGAGAAGCACAGAGCATGGATTCCAATTTCCGAAGTATGTGTCCCTATCTACGAGAGCCATGTTTCTACTCTGTGTAATTAAAACTATTCACTCGTCCTTTCACCTGATAATTATCATAAAGGCGTTCATCCTGGAAGGGAAGCTCAAGCTACTCATGAGCGAATTTCAATTGGCGATTTGCTATAGATCCAGCTATTAATGTTCACACAGATCAGCTCTCAGTAGTCACTGTAGATACTGTAATGTGTGAAATTTAAGCATACAGTCGTATTTTTTATTCACCTGCCTGAACACTCGAAGGGTTCTGTATGTAATTTACCTACTCGATGTCCGGCGAGCTTCTGTGGTAGCTGGGCAAGTATATAATTATTTCTCCTCCCTCAGATACCATACTTAATATTTCTGAAGCAACAAGATTCGGCAGTAGCCCGTAATTCACGTATTTGACTTCTTCTTAATGTATCATTAGTCAAAGAAATAATAATACAATGCGAAAATGCAATGGAATCGTGTAAACCCGTGGAAAACTTACTCGATAATCATGACCTGAAACTCGAAACCGAGTTGAACCATGCTATAGTTTAATAAGGGTCTGCTCATCCATCCATTTTGCTTACATAATCATCGCGTCAATTTTAATGTGACGAGAATCCATTATTATATGACATTTTAACTTAACAATCGGCTCATGAAGTATTAGTTTTATGTACTGGTTGAATTTCAATAGTAAAAGTTCAGAAGGATAGATAGGTGAAAATATTAATTCAACCAAAAAAGCTGACATTCGGAAAAATCGTATTATATTCAGACATTTCTTTCAAATTCATACTTTACTTGTAAGAACAATAACCGGCAGGTTATTTCTATCTTTAACTGATTTATCAGGGTATTCCTTCATCTCTTTCGTCTTGAGCTATTTGTGCCCAAAGACTGTCTCATGATACCCCAATTTCGTAACAATCATATTATTTTGAGAAGATTTCATGGCTTCAATCAACGACACTGATGTGTGAGTTATAAATGAGATTCTTGTTCATTTTTCCTTTAAACACGCCGTACTGAATGTTGATCAGCAGTTTCAGCTAGCGCGTTAGGTGACAGAACATGTATTCCTAAAGTAAAGGTATTTCGCTTTCTCCTAAACAGAAAGGAGCCAACACAGTGCATTTCTCTGCATATTGTATTACAACGGTGCAACAACCTACGAGTACATACCATTAGAATTAATTAACTTTAACCACAACAGATACACATCCAGACAACTCCAACAAGGATCAGTTGTAGAGAAAGTTCACCTTCTTGAGACTTACTCCAAAACTCCATGTAGCAAGAAATAGTTGATGATCAGCAGTTTCAGCTAGCGCGTTAGGTGACAGAACATGTATTCCTAAAGTAAAGGTATTTCGCTTTCTCCTAAACAGAAAGGAGCCAACACAGTACATTTCCCTGCATATTGTATTACAACGGTGCAACAACCTACGAGTACATACCATTAGAATTAATTAACTCTAACCACAACAGATACACATCCAGACAATTCCGACAAGGATCAGTTGTAGAGAAAGTTCACCTTCTTGAGACTTACTCCAAAACTCCTTGTAGCAACAACAAATAGTTGCATGAACGTTATGTGGGTCTACTGTAAGGCTTAAGCCACTATTGTGAACTTATAAATTTAATATTAGTAAATAGTTGAAATTAGGAAATTAAAGTCCCTAACTCTCACTTCATTCGTCACCTCTAAAATCATTTAATATGTTATTTTTATTTGTGTCTGTTGGAATGGAAAGTTTTTGACAAAACTAAAAGTAAAAGTTAGTACGATGAAAATTGAATGCTAGAGTGTTTTTGTTAGCTCTGTTGAAGGAAACTAGTCATGGACGTGGACGGAAGAGAATAATGGAAAGGACGAAGGGAGGCGTCATAAAATTAGTGATTTATTTCAGTGTAATTTAGATAATTAATGCACACGGAACGGACTGAGGAGAAAGAGCGACGGGGAAAACACCTCAGGATGACAAAATGGGATTTACAATCCGGACACGACATCTACTTTCATGTACATGTGTAGAAAGCGCATTGCATTAGCATTACAAGTGGTGTGGGGTTGGAGTTTGAGCCCGAAAACGGGTCTTCCAACAGACGAAACCGCATTGACTCTGACTGACTGAGCTGAACCACGCCGCCACGCTTAGGCCTAGGTCCTTCCTCTCTCTCTGCCCAAAGAACAAACGTGTCCCGTCCGTCTCTCCTAATATTATGTATGTTTCCAGCTCTATCCATTCTACTACCCCTCTAATATTTCTCACTAAACTCTCCTCCGCACTAATTACTCATGTTTCTCTCCTGAATCTCCTAATTTGGGTCACAGACTAACGACCTATAAGCTTCGAGCAAACACACACACACATAGAATGGGTACTACATCTAACAATCACGTTGGAATGGAACCCGGATTGGAGAGACGGATCTGTTCAACTGAAAGAACAAAAGGGGAATCATCCTTACTAGTCTCATATCATTAAACATTTTCTGCAATCCAGAAAAACAAAAACAATTCTTCTCTTCTAAAAGATAAGTACATCTTCAAATACTAGAAAAACAAATATAATGCCAGAACAGGAATAAAACTAAATCATTAACTGGTCAAATTCTACCAAGCAAAACTTATTTCAACTAACTATATCGATAGCACATGAGCTGTAGTTTCTTGATTTCAAAACGACGCCACTATTTCAGTAAGAACCCCTCAATTAAAACAGAACAAGGCAGCGTGGAGCAAGAAATATAACACTAATTATTCTAGATTCACTCAAAATGCCAAATGTAACTTTTGAGTCGTGTCATCCACTCTAAGTTAAAGCAAACAATAGGATTGGAAACCTTGTCCGTTTCGACGATGCATCATTTTGCCTAACATCATGTTAATTAGTCTCACGGCACGAAGCGACACAGCGCTATATAAAACAGGATTTATATAGAAAATTAGAGAATATATTAAATACACAAACACTAGTAATTAGAGCATTCTCCCTTTTTCCCACTTGTGATACGTGATCGCTTGATAGAAAGGTAACGCAGGCATTTCCAGGGTCGACTTTCGACTCAATTGGTCAATGTGCTTTAAATTACATTATACTGTTATTTTTCTTTTTATGTAATTCCAATTGGTAAGAACCTATAACTTTAGTAGATTGTGTACCTCAATCAGCAAGGGAAATTATAGCTATGAACTTTCTCCCTTGGGGCACACTGAGAATTTTAACCTTTCACTTTCTTAGTGTACTTTCACACGTGCATAAAGAAATAAAATCACATGTGGTAGGATCATAGGAACTTAAACAAGGGTATAATCTTATTTTCTTTCTCTTGAGATTAAGGAAATATTAAGTTAAAGTTAGATAGACAACGGATACAATCCTACAATCTCACAATCAAATACCCAAGGGTTAAAATCTACGCCTGATATTCAGTATAGGTAGTATAGATTGGGGTGAACTAGAACTACGTAAACGTAATTTCACACCTTGTCAAACACGAACATATTCAGACCCTTCCGACTTTCTCACCATGGAATTTCAAGCTACAAACTTCCTTATTCAATGTATTCGGCTCCATGAAACGAGTGCCACAAATGACAGGTCAAAGTTCAAGTTTTATTTGTACTTTCTTAGGCTTGAGATTTACCTTTTGGCTCTTTGCACTTTACAGAATAAAGTACGCACTAATTAACTCTTGATTTTTCAGACAGAGTCAGTCACTTATTGCGACTACAAAATATTTTTGTCGAGAGACAGCAAGTAATCTAAACAATGTAATGACGAGAATCACGGACTAAATACGACGAGTCGGTAATAAAAGACCAACTGAGTAATCCATGACCTTTCTGTGTGACTTTCATTGAATAACACGGATAAAAAGGGCTTTGCAGAAAACTCCACTACAACCACGCATAAAGCTGATTATAAGACTTAATACTAGCACCCTTAGCAATTATCATCTCTGGAGACTCTATCGTTGAATTCCTGGCTAGAGCGGTCACCAGTTATGCTTTTGCAGTAGCTGTTAGATTTTAGCATGCATAAAGTGAAAACTTACCGGAACGACGACCGAGTATTTGCCGCCGGTAGAGCATCTATCAGCTGATGATTGCTGAGAAGGCGACGGGTAGCCGTTCAATGGGAACCGGGTAACCGTAAGACTCCCTGTATTGTATGCTGTTAAATCTTGATGCATTTGCAACTTTCTTTGTTGATACTGCAATAGCTGTTGCTCCTCATCATCGTAGCGTTCTTTATCGTCATCTTCATTTGGATCTTCAGTATCAGACTCCACTGTTGGATTTGGAGTTGAACCTACAACAATTCGGAGTGGACTCTCGCCATCATCATCTCCACCACTGTCCGGATACGATTGAGCCTCGTCACACTCCACGTGCTTTCTGGTGGAGGTATTGTGTTGACCTTGTTCTTCTTCATCATTCTCAACCGTTGTTGTTGATGTCGTGTGTTTGACTTCGTTAGGTATTTGCATTTCAGTTGACATTTTTAAGCCTGGGTCAAGAGAATCTTTGTCATGTTCATGACTACTACACTGAGATTGTTGTTCTCTCATAAGAAGGAGACTGGAAACAGACACCATTCTTCTAGCTGTGTCAGAGTCACCCAATGGGAAAAACGAGTCATTCATTTCCTCATCACTGGGAACTAATTTGATATCTTCGGCTTGAATAATTTTTGAAATCTTTAGCGATAAAATTCAATATCAGCTGAAAAAATGTTTGTATTTTTTGTAGATCAGATACTGTAAACTGTTTTGAGTGAGAAACAAAATTGCAATTCTTTGGAATTAGCTGAATTAGAATTAATATTTGTTGTAGTGATTGAAAAGTTGGAGAGGAAAGAGATACTCTTACTTTGAATTCTGTCGAAGGACTGAACAAGTGGAGTGACAAACACGAGTAGTTACTCCTTCTAAACTCCCGACTATTTCTCTGGAACCCTCACGCTACGCTACAATGCTACGTTACGGGAGACGAGGAACAACCCGAAAACAGGTTTGATGTGTTGTGTATGCGGTGCGATGAAACTCAACCCTTCAACATCTATTCCCTTTTTACTTTGTTTTCCCCTGTAAGCCCAACATTTGATTTTCAACGTACTATTTCATCCAGGTGTTCCAATCTACTTAAAATTTTGAATGATTCGCTATGAAATTTATCATTTTAGGTTCACTATACAGATTCATTAAAAACCATGATGACAAATTAAATAAATCGATTCAAAAATCCACTAAGCGATGCACTTCCAAGCCCAAAGTTCAATTCTGTTTCATCAGTAAAATAAAATTTACAAAATAAAATATTCAGAACTTGTTCTATGTTTTCGTTTGGTTGAGGTCATTAAATAGTTAATAAATTCTTGATTCTGGCAGCTATGTAGAACGGCTGTAATTAACGATAAAGCTAATGAAAGATAAGTTTATATACTAATAAATTGTCGCATGGTTGCTCTTGATTCCGCTGTCTGTTAGAGAACTCAATGATTCAACGAGTAAATGAGTCAC
>WJEZ01000843.1:0-22310 GCA_009869925.1 Thalassaphorura encarpata
AAAAATTGAGCCTCAAACCCAACCTGGTTCATGTGGATATCGACTGTCGGACTAAAATTGTGATTTTGAATTAAAACTTTTAAGCAAAAAGGAACATTAAGAAGGTAGTTTTTTTAATTTCGTTGTAGTTCTTACACATTTTCGTAGCCGCCATCGAGGCGATTGTCCTATTGTAGGCCGAGGCAAAGATAATTTATATCAGATTATGGTTTACAATTTTCTAACAATAAATTTTACAAATGCAATAGTACAAATTGGGCTTACATAGTTGGATCCATCGGACCAAACTCCATAGTTTTCAACCTCCTCAATTTTTTCCTTGCAATATCGTGGTGATACCAGTGGGAACCAAAACACGTCTGGGCAAGGCTAAATGAATTCAAGGAAGCATTTAGTCATATCAATAAAGTTTTAGGAATAGTGCTGGTTTTCACTAGTTCACCTCTTGAATAGTTGTGTTGGGGTCTAAACTTTGAGACCAATTTGGATGCAAGTACCTCACTTCCCAATCCCATCGATTGTCAAAGATTTGATACAATTCATTATGCAAATGAGTCGTCTCAAAATTATCAGCGTTAACCTGTAAGGTGCAAAATCATTAAAAAATGAGTACTTTGAAGACTTTCCCACCTAATTTAATTAAAGTCACGATCTTACCAGATGACCCCAATCAACTCGATTTGTGATGAACATGAAGATATCTCGATTTCTGTCCAACCAAAACAAATATTGTATTAAAAGATTTCAGCCAATTTGATTACTTTTGCCTGCATTACCGATTATTGGTGCAGAACGCCATATCCGCATCGAGGAGATTATTAATGTAGGATGGCTTTGTTTCTTCATTGCGGAGAAGCGTTCCATTTACAAGGTATGCTCCACTTATGAAAGGAACATTCCAAAGACCCCTGGAAAGTAAAAAAGGAAAAACATTCAAATTCAATGCACACACTCTGCTCAGAATGAAATTCTGACATAATCCGTTAGTGCCCGAATTCTGGAAACACGTGCTAAGAGTTTTCCCACAACTCGGTCATTTCAACTCCAGACCAGGCGAGGATAGGATAAGATTAGGATAGCAGGGCAAGCGTCAGCCTATTTTTCGACGTACAGCTATCGATCCATGAGAAAATGAAGAACGTAGGCTCAGGTTTAGTTTTTGTGATCTTAATTTGCCTTATCATCTACGAACCTACCCTTGTCTCGGGTAGGAGGGTGAGTCAAAATATTAAGCAATAAGAATCCTATCCCTTGAGACCAAAAAAATTAACTAAAATTTTATTTATAGTCCAGAGGAAAGGCCCGTGCAAAGGCAGGGTTGGGGAGTAACAGACTTCCTGCCGGTGCCAAATGGAGAGACCCAGAATCCGCAAAATACTATTTGAGCACTGATGTAAAATTTACTCATGTTGTTTCAAGATATATTGACTTAAATTCATCTTCTTAATATAGGGTGCCAAAATCATAAAAGCGTCACATTTTGATCTGGAATATATCCTCGGCCATAAAATTTCTTTCATGTGTATTGCCGTCGGAAACCCAAGACCACAAATCACTTGGTACAAGGATGGAATTGAAATTTATGCACATCAGCATCTAATGGTGAGTTTCTTTGGGAGAATTCTAAACTTGGTTTTTATCTCAATTCACTTTCAACATTTTTAGATTCATGAATGGCGAGAGGGTGAAAATAAACTCAAGTCCAAAATGGAAATTGATCCAGGGACTCAGATGGATGCTGGAATTTACGAATGCTTCGCGGACAACAAATACAGTTTTGATCGCAGAAGTTTTCGCACAGACTTTTTGACAATTTTTGACTAAGCCAAGGCTAAGCTAGGCCTCTAATACTGCGAAAGCAAAATCAAGTCCGAGGCAGACAGGAGGCAAAAGGAAAGAAAAAGAAAGCAATAAGTGTCAAACAACGATAATATTTCTCATTACATTATTAATTACAAATCATTCATATTAATATAGCAAAGCAATATCAGACTATACGTACATACATACATACATACATACATATGAAATCACCATGTGCTTGAAAAACGAAAAGGAAAAAATAATTAGCTCGAAATCTGAATGAATGAAAAATGGTTGAAATTTCAGATGAAAATTGCCATTAATTCGCCAGATTCGCCATGAGTTTAATTCTATTATCATAAACTATTCATTTTATTTGCTTGTATTTTTGGTTGAGCAAAATGTACCTTGAATAAATTCAAATGATAATGATCTCAAGAAAATAGGGTGATAAGGTGGTCACTACTTCATTAATAAGCGCAGCATTTTCCCTATTGATAAGATTTGACAGAAAATAAATTACCTTCGTTCTCCCTTGACAAGTTCCATGTAATCATTGCTCCTTGCATAGAACCCTTCGGAGGAAAGAGCTCCCCAGAAGTTGGACCAAGCTTTGTATGGCCGAACAAGCATAGGAGCGATAATCCCACGATTTTGTTCAATTAGAAGTTTAAGTGTGAAAGGGTTGTCGATATGAGCTTCTCCATCCACACTGAAGTAATAGTCGCAAGTCTTTTGCACGCAGAGATCTCTGAAAGTTAAATTCATATGTGATTCCAAATTTGAAAATCAGGAATTCAATATCACATAAAGTTTCGGAAATATTTACAAAAGCAATAAATATTAATGAACCAGGTTCAATAAGGTTTTTTTTCTTCAATATATTTGACTGTAACACTTACACAGCAAGATTTCTGGCATGCCATTCCTTTGTATTGTCTTCAGGTTGAATTGTTTTCACACTTGCATAGAGTTTTGTGTAGTTGGATAAAAATGTCTTGACCATGGCGTCGTGATAAATAGCCTACAACAATAGCAGACACATGCAAGGAATACCTACAAAATTCATATCTTAAGATGCAACTAAAAATATGAAACTTACGCCATTGTGAAGGAACAAATGAATTCTACTTTTTGGATAATCAATTTTAATAATTTTCTCCAAAAATTCTTCCATGAATGGAATTGGTTTTTCAATGAAAATGGCCATCACAATCATCGGAAGTTCATCCTCCTGCAAAAGAAATTCGACAAGAGTTTCCTTAATTTTACCACACGTGCCCAGCTTACAAATATAATTCTTTACAAACCTTTTTGTCAGCCAGAGAAATCATTCCATCCCAACATGAAACACAACCATTTTCTTCATTCCAATTATTGGCCAAATAATTCCCAAAGGAATTCAACACGGTCTTGGTTGGCCCATTCCCATGGAGGACAAATGGTTGAGAATTGTACTGAGTGTTCAAAAGACTTGCATGTCCATCTTTGAATCGCCTGCAGTGACAAACAAAAATCATATATAAAATAAATTACTCTTGTGGTTTAATATGTCTGATCTGATACTCACAGTTCAACTTCACTCGTTGCCCCATTGAGATTATGAAAGATTGTAGATTTACTATCTAATTTGATTTTGAGCTCACTGCGGAGATCTTCATTCAAAAATGCTTTTGTGAAAAACAATTGGTCATCATCTAAGTCCTCAATGGGTTTATGCGTGAGTAATTTGTAAAGGTCATTCGCATAACCGATGTAACCTGTACAGGACAGGAAGGTGAAAAATTGTTAATTAACGAATTTTTATAGCAATTCGGTCAAGACTTGCCTCCAGAATTTAAGAATCGCTTTCCTCGAGCAACTTCTGGGTACAAGTTTGTCAAAGTCTCATCAGGCCTAAAAAAAAAAGGATTAATGTCACTAAATATATTTAAGGAATCCACAATAATCAAATTCCAATATTCATAGATACGATGTTGCTAGCTTCGTTGGCACTTACCAACAAAATGACTCAGCACCAAATAAAACCCTTGCTCCTGACATTTTGAATTGAGCAAGAATTTTATCCTCTGACCCAAGTAGGAGGACATCATAGCTGAAAGTAGCATTCAATTCAAAATTATTCTTTGAATTTCATTCTAGAATTCAGAATTTACCTGTCCGTAAACATAATAATTTGCTCTTCGTCATCTTTGTATTTTTCTAGTTCATCCTTGACTAAATTGACTTTTTGTCCACCGCCAGGGCCAAGCCTGACATCTCCACCTTTCCATTGTTGGCCTAGACCCAAGACTTTGACATCCAATTCATTGACTTTGGCTGTCCTTAGATACCTTTGCAAAGATTCTGTTTCCTTTGTTGCTACAGTCAGAGACTTTCAAATTACTCTTCTTCGTGACCCCATCTAAAACAATTCAATTCAGTTTAATTAAATTGACTCAATTAAAAGGAAGGAATGCATTTTAAGCATTCCAGCAATACATTGCAGTGCATGTGCAATTTCATTGTTTTCATCCTACCGCAAACCGCAATCAGGTCATTAATTCATTTACATCCCTAAAGTAGAGTCAAAGCCAAATCAGCTAGCTCATTGCATTTTGCACTCAACAGGATTAGAAAAGTCAAGAAAAACAATTTGGTTCCGTTCCATTCCGTTAGTCAGTCATCATGACGCGATGAGAGTGTAAAATTAGCTTGGCAAGGCATTCGTGACCCCATCTAAAACAATTCAATTCAATTCAATCCAGTTTAATTAAATTGACTCAATTAAAAGGAAGGAATGCATTTTTAATGCATTACAGTGCAAGCGCAATTTCATTGTTTTCATCCTACCACAAACCGCAATCAGGTCATTAATTCATTCACATTCTTAAAGTAGAGTCAAGTCAAAGCCAAATCAGCTAGCTCATTGCATTTTGCACTCAACAGGATTAGAAAAGTCAAGAAAAACAATTTGGTTCCGTTCCATTCCGTTAACCAGTCATCATGACGCGATGAGAGTGTAAAATTAGCTTGGCAAGGCAAAGTGGGAATTTGCACGCTTTCAGAAGCGTTTATCTCAATCATTCCCTGAACACTAAGGTGTAAAAGAGAAACACCAATAATAATGAAATCACAAGCTTCAGTTGAGCTGAGCTGGTAGTGATAGTACTACCAGTCAAGAGGCAATTGAAAAATGCGAGGATTTGTACTTGGTTTGGCAGAGCAGAAGCAGATGTTTCTCTTTTCCTTTGAAATTATTCACACCTTCATCAACGACAACACAGAATCAGAGAATACAGAAGAATTGACAAGAATAGATTGAAGAAAAAGTAGAAACTTCGTGTGCAAGGAACACAAGGAATTAAAATGCGGAACGAAAAAGGTAATTTATATACACCACAATACAGGAAGAAAAATTCTGGTGATGATATTTGGAAACAAAATTCCGATAATGAAGAATATCTGCAGTGCTTCCAGCTATAAGTCTGAATTTGTTAAAAAGTCCAAATCGGATGGTAACATGCCTTGCTCTTGCTTGAGGCGAGGATGACAGCATGAGCAGCCAAAAAATATTAGCCGGTAAGTTAAGTGGCCAAGTTCATGGTCAGTCAAGTCAACAGACAGACATTGAGTGCTAGACCAGGTTCTTTCACTTTCATTCGAATTGGATGTGCCTTGAACTCGGAATTTAGGTAAAAACCGGTTACTCTGCTTTTTTGCACTTGCACAAGTACACAAAGTCCGCCATTCGCATTGTATGTAATGTAATTAAATTTCAACTAGAATTATTAAACCACATTTCATTGATCCCATCATCCATGCATATCACATGCAAGGTTTAACTCTAAACTAATCAATGTATTTTATAAAGTTCAAACTCTAATTTTGCAATAAGAAAATAATTTTTGATTTATTTAACACTCATGAACTTCAGCTTTTTTGCCTTGCACTTGTAGGATGGGTTAAATTAAATTCCTAAGCTCAAGCTGATAAGTATTACGCGCATCCTCTCCTAATGTAAAAACATTAACCATTACGGTAATCTTTTATTCTTCAGCTTGTTTTATTAATTCCTTGTCCACGCACGTACCATTAGGTAGTACTGCACAGAACCTTACTAATACACAGGAAGAAGATCTTAGATACCAAAAATAGATTTTTTTGTCATCCTTTCCTTTGCTTTTGCTTATTTGTATTTCCTCATCACTTCTTACTTACTACATGCCTTGCAATTGCATTTGCCAGCCGTCTTGAAGTCAGTAAAGCCCGTAGAAGAACAGAGGCAAATAGTCAATCGAGTTGAATGACTTTAATACTAAAGGCCCTCCAGCCATGCCATGCTAAATTATTATATTCATAAATGTATTTCAAGATGTAAGACTGAGTGATGAAGGGTAAAACAATCCATGCGTCTGAGAAACTGTTGGACAGACGTTCTTCAACCCTTTCATGAGTTATTTTTTCCAAAAATAATCAATGAATTTCTTCCGTCTATATTTAGGATTAATGTGTATGCCCGCATCTAAAACTACTAGAGCAGATGCACGGATGGAACTTACAATATTTATTGAGCTCAGTTCATTCAAACCTAAAGCAAATGTAAATGACGTGATAGCCTTTGACATCCTAAAACCAAATATCAAGATGTAATTTGCCTTGGCTGGTTAAGCAGTTAAGCTAAGATCACCCTCCAGCCATGCCATGCTAAATTATTATATTCATAAATGTATTTCAAGATGTAAGACTGAGTGAGTGATGATGGGTAAAACAAGCCATGAGTCTGGGAAACTGTTGGACAGACGTTTCTTCAACCCTTTCATGAGTTATTTTTTCCAAAAATAATCAATGAATTTCTTCCTTCTCTTTTAAGGATTAATGTGTATGCCCGCATCTAAAACTACTAGAGCAGATGCACGGATGGAACTTATAATATTTATTGAGCTCAGTTCATTCAAACCTAAAGCAAATGTAAATGACGTGATAGCCTTTGACATCCTAAAACCAAATATCAAAATGTAATTTGCCTTGGCTGGTTAAGCAGTTAAGCTAAGATCAGTAGCTGGGATGAATGTACAGTGCAGGATGTTTAGATTATGCCAGGCTGCTTTGCTCTACTCGTGTATTAAATAAATTCACTGAAATCTGAAGAATATTGTCTAATTTTTGTGTAAATTGAATATAACAGGGTGCTTATTGAAATTAAAAAAATTCAGATGTACGAATAAATTATTTTTGGCTTTGACTCATATGGCAAATGGTTCTGAGTTCCGATATTAATTTATTTGGAAAGATCGTAAATACTGTGAAGGCGTAAGTTGCTTGGAAGACTTTGACAAGAGGTGCACGTGGAAAGATAAACCAAAATTTCAATTAACAAAATGAGTCTGACCTGTGACCGGTGCCGGGTCCGAATCTCCTTGAACAAGGAGAATTAATTGAATAGACAAAGTTAAAAAACACACGAGCCACTTCATGATAATCGCAAGAGTGGAACCCAGTGACTGAAATCAAATGGACCATTCAGAGCCAACTCTAGGCCCAGGCCCAAAGGGAAAGCAAAAGCACAACTTAAGCAACAGCAGATCTTGAATTCTCTTCTTTTTTTTCGGCAGTTCAAAATACCCAAGAGGTTGTTTTCCTATGAAGCAGATGCAGAAGAGGGGGAGGTGTGGGTTCGGACGAACATCTCATCTTTGCTTTGCTTTTGGGCTTGCTAAACCTAAAATCAAACAACATGTTCAATGTTTGTGTTTAATGGTAATCAAAATGTACAAAGGTTAAAAAACAGAGAAAATTTATTTTGTACTCGTATGAAACAAAGTTTTGGATGTGGGGGTGAGAATGAGATGGAACAATTAAAGAGTGAATGAAAAAAGAATGAGTTAGAAATCATGGAATCTGTAGAAATGCTCAATTCAATGTCATTCTTATTTTGGGCAAATAGAAAACAATTAAAAATATACAAAGGTTGGAAAACTTTTGATACAGCTTGACGCGTGTGCCTTGTTTTCTTCCAAATTGCACAGCAGGAAAGCAAATTAGAAACCAATTTTCTATTTTCAAAATGTACATTCGAAGAAGTAGATGAAACCTTGCAGTAATGATAATGAAGTTCCTAAAGGGTCTAGAAATTAACATAGGACGATTGTGTCATGAAGTATCAAATTGCCCTGAATTTTGCTCTGCTTATGCTTTCCATTCAAAATTCATTTCATATTCATACTGTTCCTGATCGTAAATTAGTGATAGTTTTTCTCTCTGAACCACTTTTACTCTACAGTATAACAGAATCTTATGCAAATAATAATTAACTAATGAAAATTTGACTATTAGTTCAAATTTAATCAAACAAGTCGTACTTTTTCTGGTTTTTTTGATAATCGCACTAATATTATTAATGCCCCAGAATACCTACTGATTCCTTCAACTCTTCATGGGTTAAATTAATTTTCCAACATGCCACAAAGTTCTTGAAAATTCTTTGTATTCTGTGAAAAAAACAGGTCACTCATATTGTATCTTTCAGTGCCTGAATACTTTAAGTGCGTGCAATAAAAACTAGTCAAATGCAATGGAAATCATAAAAGTTAAATGTTTCAATTATATAGTTCCTCAAAATTAGATGAA
Organism: Thalassaphorura encarpata; assembly: GCA_009869925.1. Classification (NCBI taxonomy): domain Eukaryota; kingdom Metazoa; phylum Arthropoda; class Collembola; order Poduromorpha; family Onychiuridae; genus Thalassaphorura; species Thalassaphorura encarpata. The sequence continues at coordinate 8,413 of WJEZ01000843.1, forward strand.
AAATTAGTCAGTCCATCCGACCAGATTAAAATTCAATCACAAACGTCCAAATATAACGTTTAACCCTAACCCACGATTAAAATTAAAAATGGTAAACCATGCAAATTTATGTTTATGAAGGCAGAGAGGCAGACAAACTCAAAAGTTTCTTCAATGCTTGACATGAAAGGTAATGTAAACATGTCATTTATTTTTATTTTTATCATTGTATTTTTGTAGCACACACTTTCCAAAAGTAACTGCAGAGAGTAGTACATAGAATAGATTCATAGACAAAATAAATTTCAAGTTCAAGACAAAAAATTTTGACTTTACAAGGTTTTTTAAAAAATAGAATGACCATGTCAATTCTTCACTTTATTTCCAAATTGTGTAATAACAATAACATTAGGCACTTGACATTATAGATTTTATCAGTACGGTGTTTGTCGATTTTCATTTGAAGTCAGCTTTAATTTATGCATTTCCTCCCAGAGAGCCTCTTCTTGGCCTAAAACAGATTCAAAAATTTCATAATAAAAGGATTCAATCCAAAAAATCTGAACCTTGACCTTACCTGTCTCTATGCTGTTCCGTTTTATAAAGTCCTTTGCCTGATTCCAAAATTGGGGGTGGAGCCGAGGTGAGGCCGTGATAAGTTGTGGCAAGAGCTTCTGAAGCACAGGAACGTCCCATCCGCCCGTAGCTGCTTTCCAACTAATTTGGCAAATTGCTTCTGTTAGACTTTTCCCAGTCATCTCTTCCCGCAAGTCCCAGGAATTCTCCTTTAAAAATATCTGTATTGTTTAGAATGCCTTGATTTCATTTATATAGGAATATGGGATGTTTCCGTTTACCTTGAAGGATTGTAATATTGTCGCAGAATCTTTCTCGGTCTCTAGCACCAAGATCATTTTCTTAGAAAGCGATTCGACTGATTCGCCAGAAACCCAGGAGATTTCCTATATAGAAAATTCAGATATCAGTATAAATTCGAATAGGAAGGACTTGCATAAAGAAAAGACGATGAGGTTTATCCTTACCTGAATTGGAAGCCTGTTTGCACCTGGAGTTTTCTTATACAAAACTTGAACAGCCTCTTCGGAGAGACGTAGCTTAAGAAAATTCAATGTGTTCATCACGAGGTCAGCCCAGACGGTTGCACTTTCCTCTTCTATTCTTTCGCCAAGAGGAATGAGCCATGTTAAATCCTGTTCATCTAGGAAGAGCTCAACAAGGAAGACACCCAAGTAAGACGTAACCTGCATAAACAAGCGCAAGATATGAAATTCCAGTTGAAAACTTGCACATCATTACGAACTTACCTTTGGCACATCCACTTCAATGTCAGGTAAGTCTGTCATCACTCCATCAGTGAACACTTTTATCACCTATGAAAACATAAACCAAAGTTTTAACAATGCTCAAAGTGAGTTTTGTAAAAGTTAGACTCAAATTTCTTATTCCTTACTTGAGCTTTAGTAATCAAATTTCTTTTAGTTAGTCCCTTGATTAGCGAACCAGCGCCTTTCTCTTGGCTCTCCTTGCTCATTTCGCTGACTTGTCTGGAAAGCTCATCAACGAAATCTACAATTTTGTCCCCTGAAACCAAAGAAAATATAAGTTCAAGTTTAAGTAATGAGCTATTCCAATGTAAATGTAACAAAAACGAATGAACATACCAGGAAACTTTTGTTTGACATAAAAAACCATGTCATCCCAATTACTCGTACTCATAAATTCTTCAAAAATATTTTTTACAGCCTCGGGTATGTCAATCGGCGGTGCTTCTTTCTGAGGGGCTGGAGGTGGGGGCATAAGAGGTGCGATTGTAATGGGTTCCCGTTCGGATTTATTAAAAGAGTCTCTGGTTGGGGTTTGAGGGCGGGAGGACTCTCGGCTCCCTGACGACGTTCTGAGCGGTGGGGGCGGGGCTTGAACAATGTTCTCTCGCAAGGGAGTGGGAGGTGGAGCCCTATCTTCTGACAAAACACCGTAGCGCCCTTGATTTTGTAATCTAGGTGGAAGAACTGAATTATTTGTCCTGGAAGGCAATTGACCACCACCTCCTCCTCCAGAATTCCATTGACCGCCGCGATTAGGAGCAAAAATCGGCGGACCACTACTACTTGACTCACTTCCCAAAGGCACTCCTGTTGGCTTTTTCGTCAATTGTTGAAATCGAGAAGATTTATTAGATGCAGGAACCGTGTTCCAATCCGATAATTTTTTCGGAGGCATTGGATTATTTCTTTGATTCATTGGAAGACCTTGTGGGGGTAAATTCTGAATCTGAATTTTCTCTTCTTGTTGCTGACGAATTGCATCACGATGAACTTCACCAATTTTCTTGGGTCCATCAGCATCTCGTCGAGGTTTCCAACTACATTCTCGTAATTCAACAACATCCTAAAAACGAAGAAGTAAAATATAAGTATTTTGGCTAACCATTTACTACAAAAAGTATTTATAGCAAAACCCACCAATAAGGCAAAACGTATTCTGGAAGATAGTCTATTATCTTGACTCAATGCCTTCAAAGTCTTAAAAGTATTATCCATGAATTTCTCTGGGGGGATAAATTTGGGGGCTTGATTCAAGGCCTTCGATTGTTGAGCTTTGGCCTCCAACTCTTTCAGTTGGTTATCTAATCGCTGGCCGATTGTAGTGAGGAGTTTGCATAGTGATTCGTAGCTTTCTTCATCTTGATTTCCTACAAATTCATTTTTCCCATTGAAGTCTTTCATTCAGATATAGAAATAGTTCGCAATTTAAAAAAACCTTACCGAGCAAAATGTGGACACAGTCAATCATAATCTTCGGTGTCAACATTTGTAATTTATACAATTCACCGATGAAACGGACATTGCCCAAACCTCTCCTTCTTTGGAGTTGTCTATAGAATATTAACAAATTGATAATTATTGTATTTTCATTGTAAACAAATCATCAAATATAAAATTAAATTATCATACCTCTTGTCTGCCAATTCCATCTTCATTTCCTCTTTTTTGCTCTCATCAGTTTCACTCGCAAGTTTCTCTTCCAATTCTTTCAACTTTCCTTCCTCATCAGTCCCTTTTTGAAATTCCTTTTGACATTGATCCAAAATGTTTTTTCGGAATTTCTTTGCAGTCAATTGGGATTTATCGCAAACTGTTTTCACCTATACAAGGAAAATTAAAAAAAGTGATTTCCAAATTTCAGCAAACACAAATTTTTCCGTTTTTCTAGCCTGGTCTTACCATTTTTGCATAGGCTGTAGAAAAACTGGGTTCATCAATTGCTTTCTCAAAAACAACATGAATAACAGCAGCAATTCTGTCATCCCTGTCCTCAAGCTTAAGTTCCAAAAACGTGAGAACCAATTTATCAAAGTTCTCAGGGGTGAGCTTATTTAAAATTCCTCTAGTCTTCTTAACAATTTCCTAAAAACAAAAATAAAATCAAATTAAAAATGTTTATCTCAACCCAATCTTTTAATAAAAAATCCCATACATCCTTAGCCACTTCATCTTCATCCTTTTCTTCAGTTTTAACTCCACGTGCTCTACTTTTGACAGGGGTAGGCATCCACCGGTTTTCATCTTTGTGCAACTCAACTTTTTCTCTCATCGTCTCAATGACCCTAGGAGGAACTCGACCTGGTGGTGGGGGTGGAATCATCATTCCAAGCCCTCCAGGAAATCCAGGAAATCCTCCCATTCCTTTACCCATATTCATTTGTGGAGACATTCTATGATCTCTAAGGCGATTTCCTCCAGGGCCTCCATGTTGTCCCCCCATTCGATTAAGAGAAAAGTTATTAGGACTAGAAGAACCTCTCATATGATTTTGACTCGAGGATCTTGGATCCTTGATGACTTCTGGAGGAATCGAATTCATATCAGGAAGAGCATCTTTGCTGGCAGCCAATTTGAAGGCAAGGAGTGCATCACGATCATAGCGAATCCTTTTCTTTTTACCCAGTTCCTCTGGCTCTTCATTAGCACCTGGTTTATAATATTAATTAATTAAGCGATGGAATTAGCATTATTATTAAGGTTAGTGAAAACAATGACTTTCACTTTGGATTTACCGTCAGCAATTTCCCCATCCTCTAGGCTATCTGCCGCAGTGGGGTCGGGATCTCCGTAATCATCATCATCGTCATCCCCATCTGTGATTTGGTCACCACCATTCTGGACAACTTTTGTTTCCTCTACTTCGTTATTTTGCATAGTTAAATCAGTCAGTTGTGGAGTCTCTTCTAATTTCTCTTCTTTAATAATCTGCTGAGACTTATTTTCAGTTTCATGAGCAGGGAAGGCGGAGACAGGGGTGGAAGAAGGAGTAGAAACTGAAACTTGGGGTTCTGAAGGCAGAGTAACAACTGGGGTTTGAGCAACGCTTGGGGTCGGCGTAGGCTCTTCTTTTACAACAACGAGAGATTCTGGAGCCTTTTTCTCAGGCTCAACGGAAGCAGAAGGCTGGCTGGCTATTTGAGCTGGCTCAGCTTGAGCGACTGGTTTCTCCTCCTCTGGAGTATCTTCTTCATTAATGTAACGGTCAAGGGAAACCGATGAAATATCAACAAGAGAGTCCTACAGTAACAAACAATGGCTTAGAACGCGTTCATCCAGTGAAACCCAATAATACTCATTAATCCAACTTACTTCTACATTATTCTCATCTAAAGTCTTATCTAAAACCTCATCCTTTTGGACTTTTACGTCTGGCTGAGGTTTGTTCTCCTCCTTGGCGACTTCGTTGTCAACTGGAACAGTTTCTGGAGGCAGAATTGGAGTTGCAGTAGGAAGAACTTCCGGTTCTGCAGCTACAGCAGGATCAGGGACAGACGGCGTGGAAGTAGTTGGCGTAGGAGTCGTCGTAGTATTTGTTCCCTCATTCATCGGTCGGTCTGTGCATTGGATTTCAAAATAAATTCAATAAGATTTTAAACAAATAAAAATTTTCTTAACCTCACTAAAATCCTAACCTAATCTTCGCCCTTTTTGCTTCTTTCTATTCGCCATCGCAACTTATGTATGAATCAACAAAGCACAGTCCACATATTCATTTAGAAAAAAAAACTTGCACAGACAAGAGTAAGAAAATGTAAGTTTAACACAGGAACAGCTTTTATTCTTCGATCAACTTCTTCCAATGCAATGAACATTCCTTGCACTCAAACGACAGGATATTTATAGTATTACTTGCTCCCGGCTCTATTTTTAGTCATGGAGTAGGCTTAGGTTCGGCTTTGCCGGAGAATCTTCTACTTACTCACAACCAAAAAATAGTATTTATGCACTATACAACGCAATCCAATCCACTCGGGCATTGGGTGAACAAGGGACAACACAAGACAAAACCCAGTTTGGATCTAAACGAAAAATCTATCCCCGAATCTGTATCTCTCTTCTCTCCGAAATTTTATTTCCAAAAATTCGGAATTATATTTGCGTCTTCCTTAGTTAAAGCTTTGAGCACGGCATGTATGCTAAATTTGACCTAGACGGATACGCTGACGCTCTCGGCCTGAAACTTAAATGGATGATAAGCTTTGTAGAAGAAGAGGCCACGTAGAAAGATAACCCTTTAACTTTACCACAAACGAGACAAGAGCCAAGCCAAGCATTGCGTACATGTCCAATGCACACTTTTCATTAAGATAAATTCTAATTCCAGTTCCTCTGTGCACACTCATACTATCTATCTACTTATCAACCCTATTAATACCTCATATTAATTAACTATATAGGGTTAAACTAGACTCGACACTCGGTCGAGGGATGAGTGAGTCAAGCCAAACCGGCAGCTCAGTTTACTGTCATACACATACACAATGTACTTTAAATATTAAATTAACAAAACAACTCTACTCTGCTTCTGGACAGGACTCAAATCACCATCTGTATCTGTACTACTAATCCCACTACATGCAAACACGAAGAGATAAATTATTTTCAAGGCTGTGTAAAAATTGCAAATGCAAATGCATACCAATTTTATTTGGAAAATATTATTCCTTGCGATTGGGTCTTCAGAGTAAAGACTACCTAGTTCTTAAATGGTAGAACTAGAGCATACACTTCAGAAAATGGCTATGTTTTCGAGTTTCTTATTGAGGTCACGCAATGTTTATGCACTCAGTCAGTATCAGTACCAGATTGATAGGGAAACTGAGAAACATGAGAAACAACACGAGATTTCCCAAGAACATCAAGAAAATTACTGATTACGCAAAACGGAGATCCTCGAAACAAAAGGAAACGAAGTTGTTTACGCAGGATGAATGAAAATTATTGTTAATTTTCCTTTCTTTCCCACTATTTATTTACCTAAGTACTTTACACCACAAAATAATAAATACCGGTCAAAGTCCCAAATGTAAGAAAATGTACCAAATTTAGTTAATTAGAGCACGTGGCCCATGTGATGCAATTCATTTGTTTAAACCTTCCCCTCACTTTCTTTGATGTACCTTGAGAAGATGCAATTTGTTGTATGCTGTAGTAAGTTAATCGTTAAATTGTGCAATAAGATACCGTCAACGTCAACGCTAAAGTCAAGGAAGAAGGATTGTGATTCAATTCGTGTTGAAGTATGGGGTTATGCAATTTGTCTGTGTCTGTGCCCTCCCCTACAATGAATTTGTATTTGTCCTTGCGACGGGACTTGTAACTTTAACTTTATTCGCTCATTAAAATTCAAGCCGACCGGTTATCACTTGAGAGATTTTGTGGCATTCCCTTTAGAATAGGAATATTGCGTCGAGCTAAGAGCTCCCAAACTCAAAGTGTGTCATAATCGAAACGTCAACGTTATGGTTTCGCTAATTCGTTAAAAAATCGTTAATTAATTTACACTCAAGAAATCTACGAATTAATAGTCATTGACTAGACTATCTGTCAACGACAACCATAAAATGACGCGACATACTTATTGCCGGTCTAAATACAGATACCGATTATCAATAAATAAACATTTCTTGATACCTAAACTTATGAGTCATGACTTCTCTTGAAATTCGAGCGGAAAGTTTTTACTAAATTTATTCTTTGTAAGTAGGCTAACCGAAAAATGTAAAAAAATGAGCTGACCTTCTTCTGCTGATTTTGAAATTTTTTGATAAAATTCTGTCCTCGCACTACTTCTTGTAAACTGTTCATCTGTTTCTGGAGGTTTAGGTGCTTCTTCACCGGATTGGCTAGTCACTTGGACTGTCACAGGAGGCACAGGTTCCTGGGATGGGGCAGTCGGACTAACTTCATCTGTAGTCGTTGTGCTCGTTGCAGTCGATGAGGCTGAAGAAGCCTCAGCTGGGGCAGGTGGGGGAACTGCTGGTGTTTCTATCACGGGTTCACCTAAATGCAAAATCCCATTCATTAGTCTAAATTCCAAAACTAAAATTCCAAAATGTTTTAACTTACCGGTATTGGGATTAACAATTTTCAGAACTCTTCGTTCTCGAGGTTGGGAAGGGGGTAAGGCTTCTCTAGGCTCTGGCGGTTGGGGTGGAGGAACTTGTGTCCCTTGAACAGCAACCCCTGCTGCGGGTTGAATATGCTGCTGAGTATGACCATGATGAACCGTGTGTACAGGCTGATGCTGAACTTGCATTGTCTGAGGAGGGGGTTGACCTAAACTCACACCGCGGACAGGGACGAGCGTAGGCTGAATTCCAGCTCCTGCTTGCTGGATTTGTGCCTGATGCTGTTGTGCATAGTATTGTTGATGAGCTGCCGCCAACTGTTGTTGTTGCTGCTGGTGAGCTTGAGCTACTTGTCCTTGTGTCGCCTATAATACAAATAGTTACACCATTAACATTAAACTGTCAAAATTATAGCCATTTGCTTCTAAATATTTGAATATGTCACCTGGAAATAACCCGTAGGGATGCCAGCTTGCTGAGGTTGGGTAATCCCCATTTGATGATTCCATGCCCCAGTCTGTATAGCCTGGAATGGCTGTCCCGGGTAAGGGTAATAAATTCTCGGATAGGCAACATTCGTTTGACCAGCCGCCACCATATTTTGAGCAGCTACTTGTGGCCCATAATTAGTCACGTAGACAGGTTGGCCCTGAGGGTGTGTGGCGTATTGAAATGTGGCATGTGGCAATCCTGTCACATGAACATTTCTCTGCGGCTGTTGCTGCTGATTCCCCTGGGCTTGACCTTGATGTTGGGGTTGTTGTTGCCCCATATGGGGTTGTTGCTGATTCATATGATGCCCATGTTGGGGAGCATGCTGTCTGGGAATGTTACCACCCGGCTGTCGCGGAGGATAACCGCGATTTTGCTGGGGATACATGTCGTACGTCGTACTACGACCGAAGAAGTTGTCTTGACGACCACCACTCCTATTTTGTTGTTTCTTTATTTGTACGACCTATGATTAAAAAAAAGTAAAATATTTGTAAGAAAAAAATTGGCAATATGTGAAAATGTTCCGGTGAAACAGTTGAACTCACTGCACTAAAAGAATCAGGGTTAAAGGAATGGAAGGGGAACTTCCTTTCCTTTCAATTCACAATTCTACGTATACACCTAGTTATGGGCTAAGGAGGCTAGGCAGGCGGTAAAGGGAAAAACATGCATGCATGCCCGTCCCGTCCCCATAAGCCTTAGCTTAGCCACGGCCACTACTGCCATTTATTTCCCATACACCATGCCATGCCTCGTCCTAAAACGAAGAGAAAGGCTGAAACTCGTGCTCTTCACTCAGCCAATTTCAAGTCTCTGTCAAACTAACCCCCTCAAACTAATCAACCTACGCCCAATTCTCTAAATAATCCTTGTTCTTAATTCGGACGACCTTTGACCCTTTAAAATTTCTATCTTTCCACCCTTCCTACTACTCACACACTTTCCCGTCCAAAAATCATAATTTTACTTCAATGCAATCCTTACCTAAATTTTTACAAATTAGATTGAACTTTTGTAAAGAGGATTGAAGGGCAAAAAGGGCTAGAATCAAAGGCCAAAAATTGGGACTTTATTTTTGATGAATAATGTGCAGGAATTTCATGTAAAATCTGAAGATTCGAATGCAGATTATGCTTAAATGGATTTTATAATATTTTTGAGCTCTAGGCTGAGCATAGGATGACTGGCGTTGTAGTTTTAGAAAGTGGAGCACGTGATTGGCTGGAGTAGCAAATCCGCCAAATTCAAACTCCGCCCCGTCATCAGTCAAATTGAACGAACGGTTATCTTTTCGGCTCGGCTGGTGCTAAACTTGAGAAACAGACACACAAGTTCAACATCATAAAAGTCTGTCAAAGTCAAAGTTAATCAAGTCAGCCGAATACAATTAAAATCATTAGCATTAGATTCATTTGGATGTGGATTGATGAAAAAATGAACAAACTGGGGACATAATTCCTATTGTTTTCAAAAATAATCAACCAACAGTTGGAAGTATTACATAAGTCAAAGTGACACGTCTGACTGACACTGACTAATTAACAAGTAATTAAGTCAAGTCATTGAGTCTGGTAGTGTTGAGCTGTCGTGTGAGTGACGAAACAAGAGCCGATTCTCGTTTCGTGTTGCAAGTTTTTCAATTCGGGGGACAGGACAGGGACGTGTCAGTTTTACTAAATTGAAGAAAAGTGACGGACTTACTTGTCTTTCTTGATTTTAAAGAGGAAAGGAAATGATGTCCGAAGATGCCGGCGTTGAAGACACGGGTACGACAATGAATTCACTAATTGTATTGTATTGTGGTCTATCTAGGTTAGGTATAGGTCAAGTTAAGTTATGTTAGATTATGATTAGATTAGATTACTAATTTCTCATTCTTAAGGTTTAAGATATACTTCGGTTATAAGTAAGTGAGGTTGTAATAACACGATATACGAGTGGATTAAAAAACTTTGTATTTGGTTTAGGTTAAGTTAGGTTAAGACAGGGAAGGCTATATTATATTCTTTCATCAATTTTAGTGACAACAATCGCAGTCACAGTGACAGGCTGAATTTCTCATTCAGATAGGTCGACGGTCCGTCGAGTACAAAATCATGACAAGAAGTTTAGTCAAGTGTTCTAATCATTCTTTAAAAAGAACCAGTTCGCCTGCGTTTTAATTAAATTAAACGAAATATGATCTGACAACACAATCAGAGAGCACTAATTCAATTCAATTGTATCTTTTTTAATTTGTAGCTGGAAATGTCAACATTGTCACGAAGTTCTATCGCTCCATGTCGGTACGTTACCAATCACTCCTTGATCATTGGACGCCGCATGTCAAATCTCGTTGGGCCTTTGCAATTGGACTTATCCTCATATTCGTCCTGAGGATTCTCTTAGTTCAAGTAAAATAAATATTGACTTTTCTCTCTCCGGAACAAAATGTTTTAATTTTATGATGTTTTTCAGGGTTTTTACATCGTTGCATACGCTTTGGGAATATATCATTTGAACCTCTTCATAGCCTTCCTAACACCAAAGATAGATCCAGCATTAGACTACGATGGTAATTTGGGACCCAATTTTATTGCTTTTGTTTTAAAATTAATTGCTACTTTTATTTTGATCAGATGACGGACTTGGTCTCCCGACGCATTCTACGCAAGAGTTTCGACCTTTTATCCGTCGCCTTCCAGAATTTAAATTCTGGTTAGGTTTCGTGAAATCAACCCTGATTGGTTTAGTCTGCTCACTTTTTGATTGCTTTAATGTTCCAGTCTTCTGGCCCATATTAGTTATGTATTTTATAACCCTTCTTTGCATAACAATGAAGAGACAAATCAAACACATGATCAAGTATAAATACATCCCCTTCACTCACGGCAAACCAAAGTATCAACAACAACCCACAGGTACATAAAGTTTCTAATTTGGTTCCTTTTTGTTGTGTTTGCTAGTTTTGCAGAGCGTAAGGAGCTAAGTAAATTGTTTAACTAATCCTTTATTGTAAATAAATTATAATAAGCCTAGCCTACGTTACATACATAATTTATTCTCTTGTTTTGTGATTAGATGCGATATGATATGGGAATTGAGTTTAAGTCAGTCTCGGTGGTGCTCGCTCTTTGATAGCCATTATTATTACTTATACTTAGACCAAAAACATTATTTTGTTCTTAAATTTGTTGCTGGAATGATTTTATAAAACCACTCATACGTAGTTGATATGTGAAAGAAAACAAAAACTCATTTGTTCATTCTCGTAGTCTTGAATGTTATGTTATTGATCTTCTTGTTCATCAGCCTCCGCATTTACCAAAAAATAAATACAAAAAGTAAAGTAAAGCTATTTTTCTTCATTCGCAGTGTCATGTAGGTATATCACTCGAAATTATCCATTAGTACAGTAGTCATTTAGCAACTAATATTACGAATTTCGACTCAAATTTGCATGAAATGCGAAATTATAAAGGTTAAATCTACAGGGCCCGGTTAAGTAAATCGAGTATGATAGAGTTCCAATCTTCGTGCCATAGAGATGTCAAACTTCTATGGCTCCACCCCTGACGCACCGTTACTTTCTTTGTTCAACCCGCGAAGTTCAAAAATTCAATGCCACGTCAATTCCCGCCTTTCTAATACTCTATGGCCGCATCACTGACGCACCACCGTTACTTTCTTTGTTCAACCCGCGAAATTCAAAAATTCAATGCCACGTCAATTCGCGCCTTTTTTAATTCCACTATGCCAAATTAACCGAAATTGACAAAATGAATTACAATTCATTGAAATATTGAAAACTCTAGCAAATGTGTGATTAAAAATGGGCTTAATGAGAACAATCTTTGTAATCAATTAAGAGCCTTTTTTCCATTTTCAGAATATCATATGGCCAATGATATTGGTTTGTCAGAAAGTCAATTTTATCTAGTGCTTAATAGTCGACGTCAGGGCCCTGAGATTTCGGCTCACCTGAACTCATTGTTGCGACAGCACTGTGTCCTGTCCAATGCAATATAATCCCGATTTCCAACACATTTTTCCATTTGGATTCACATTACGTAAGGACAGAGAGTCTTCCTTTGGAATTCATTGCCTTAGCTTGTCAATTTTTTCTAGATTTTTCCGTTTTAACTGATTTTTCAAAATCATCTCAAAATATTAGCTTGTTGAACTCCATGGGTGAAGAAGACAAAGCCATTGAGAATGTATTTGAATTTGGAGGATTTTGAGTGGATTCGTGGATAAATGGCCAAAGTGTTGGATCTCCGCCTCTCCATGCCGTTCTCCATTATGAAAGGCGCTCCTTTTTGAATGGACTACGTGAGTGAGTGAGTGAGGTCTGTTGCTGAGCTGAATCTGCCTGCCTGCCTGCCTGCCCCGGTTTCCATCTTCTACTCTGTTCTAAATCAATATTCAACAAAAAAGAAAAAAAGGAGGAGGGGAAAAGACTCACATTCCTTGTCCAGCGGTAATCGAGTAAGTTTTCATAAAATTAAGATTTTATCCGAAGCAAAGGAATTAAATTGGAACGGTAATTCCGGCCCGGCCGGCTCTCCGCCGGTGTCAAAGCATGGTGCATGAATGAACTCATTCGGCCTTGCCATTTTGGCATCGCCAATTTTGTTTATGCTCTAAATTTATAAATTAATGCAATTTTGATCCGTGGAAATGGAAATATTAATTTGTATGATCCTTCATGAATGAGTTCTTCTGTTCCAATTCGTTGACGTTGAGACGAAAAGAGGAATTGATTGAGCGAGTCTGTCTAACGTGAAGTTTTTTCAAATAAATTTCAGAAAAAAATCCTAATTTCAAAATGGTTTTGATGGACGCATTAGCGACTGCGCTGAAGAGCATTAATAACGCAGAGAAACGAGGAAAGCGTCAAGTTCTAATTCGTCCATGCTCCAAAGTCATTGTCAAGTTTTTGACTGTAATGATGAAGCACGGTGAGTTTTGATAATTTGATTATATTGTCTAAACCTTAATCTAATAATCCTTAATTTACCGATGGTCCATGGTGCGTATAGCCACGAAATCAGGACCTGTAAATAATTTCAAACTAAAAGATAGGTTTCCTAAATCAAATTTCGAATTTTTAGCCAATCAACCTCTGTTGTACAAATTTTTCAGTTGATTTCGATTTCATTATCCCTCTTCGTTGAGTATTAATGAACCAAATCGGCGTTTGTTTAATTATATTTTGATTTTAATTCCACAGGTTACATTGGAGAATTTGAGATTGTAGATGATCACAGAGCAGGGAAGATCGTAGTAAATTTGACTGGAAGGTTAAACAAATGCGGTGTGATCTCGCCCAGATTCGACATTTGCATTGGGGATATTGAAAAATGGACGAACAATCTCCTGCCGTCTAGACAGTTCGGGTATGTTACAATTCAACTAAAACAGAGGGTGTGTTGTTCTGTGTATTAAAACAATGTATTAAAATATTTTCTTTTGTTTCCTTCAGGTACATCGTACTCACAACATCAGGGGGGATTATGGACCATGAAGAAGCTCGTAGGAAGCACTTGGGAGGAAAAATTTTGGGATTCTTTTTTTAAAACACATAACTACGATGTTTTTTAAGACCCAAAATAAGATCCAAAAATTAAAAAAAAGTAATTGTTATACTTGAGTGTATGGATTTTCATTTTACTGGTATTAATGACGTTAGCATTATGTTTGAGGCGAAGATTCGGGGATATTCTCTACTGGAGAACCCGGTAGTGAATGTTGTCGCCTTGTTACTTGGCAACGAAGAATTGGAGGCATTTTCATAAACAAACTGTTTCGGATGACTTCCAATTCCCAATCGATAAGTGTATGTAAGCAGAGACCACTATAAAGTGATAATTACAAATCGTTTTGGATTCCCCTTGTAAATACAAAACTTTGTAACGTGTGATCAGAATAATTACGATATGTCGACTCGTCATAACCTTAGCCTTCGTCCAAGTACAGCCAGACCAGCTAGCAAGACTAAACTAATTAGCGTTGAAGAGGAATCATC
>WJEZ01000844.1:0-22297 GCA_009869925.1 Thalassaphorura encarpata
TAAATTTCCTTTCGCATGCAAATACGAATTTTTATTCAAATTCAAACAAATAATTTTCAATCCTAGTAATATAACTATTATTACATAGTTTTTAACAATAATTTACAAAGGATAACTTAAACAATTAAGTACATGAGTTGTAATTTCAGGTGTGTTCCTTCATATCACGCGTTAACTTTGACAATTTCATGTAAAATTGCTCTTACTCTAGGATACAGAATCTCAATAACTTTAGATTCAAATATTACAAAAGATACTAACAATAAAACAAAGCAGTAGGTCGTTAGTTTGAGATTCGACTAACACTATTACTTGAACAGCTCATTTTCAACTATTTTTAACACTGACTAAATTGTGAAAAAAGAAAATTCCTACTTTATGTAGTCATTCTGTTTAACCCTTCGTGTTACTACGTGCATTCCCAGAATGACAGTTACTTAAAAATATTTTAAATATTAGCCTAACACACACAAACTTAAATAGTATCCCAGCACATTATTTTGTAAGAGGTAATTGCCTTCCTTGCTGCCAAAACTATCCCTTGGCACTTATTAGGAACCACGTGTTCACTAAATGGCCACATTTGAGTACTGGAAAATAATTAATTTCATTTCCTACTACTATTCAGACTTAACACTCAATCATCAACATAGCTTGTTTGGAAAGTCAGTTTTTACGGATAAAACAAAAATATATAAACTATAAAGAAAAATATATACGAGCTCTGCATATAAAAGAACCAAAATTGGTGTAGACAATGTTGTCGAGGTGGAGACTGTGTAGGCAATCCAGGGGAAAAGTATGAGTCGGCACGCGAAGCAGGATACTGTAGAAAAGATAACAAAAAATAGGTCATAAAGATAATTGAATCTGTGTTGAATGTTATTTTTTATTAGCGCTGTACCAAGATTTGCAACCCCGAGAGTATTCTTGAGGCGTGGACGTTTTTCTCCGCCATAAAATCCCAATATTATTCTTGAGTGCAGAAAAACATTATGGAATTCTGTGATGAGCCCAGTAGTTGAGATTCCTATGAAACGTTGTGAAACTACAGCTGGGATGAGAATAGTCAAGACCAACACATGATGGATTATGTATTGAGTTGTACTGGCAACTTTTGAGTGGGCAATTTCATCAATCAGGTCATAAATAAAATATCCTATGCAAAAAAATCATCAAAATTATCACAATCATCTCATTAGCTTGTCATATCAAAAAATTTACCTGCAGAAAAGCAAATCACCCAGTAAGATGGCTCAAAATAGTGATTTACTTCGACCAGCAGATTTCTGTCAATGAAACGTTGTGAAACTACAGCTGGGATGAGAATAGTCAAGACCAACACATGATGGATTATGTATTGAGTTGTACTCGCAACTTTTGAGTGGGCAATTTCATCAATCAGGTCATAAATAAAATATCCTATGGAAAAAAAATCATCAAAATTAGCACATTCACCTCATTAGCTTGTCATATCAAAAAATTTACCTGCAGAAAAGCAAATCACCCAGTAAGATGGCTCAAAATAGTGATTTACTTCGACCAGCAGATTTCTGTCGACTAGAACACTAGAAAATACAAGAAACAAATATTTTAGAATCTCGAATCAAATGAAGAAATACATTTTTATATTAAAAATACTTAAAATGTCCATATTCTTACCAAAGAAGCGAAGCAAATCCAACTACACTTGCATGAATCAAGGAAATAATGTAACTGCTCCAGACCCAAGTCTCTTGGTAGGATTTGGAAGCTACAGCCGGTGCAACTCCTTTATATTTCAGATGTAAATTGAGAAAGTAGAATAAGACAGTTGTGGCTATCGTCAGTATTATCCCATAATGACTATTTACTAATTCAGCTGTTTCTTCGATCATTTTCTTGACGATTTAAAAAAATGTCACCTCTCAAGAGCGAAGCAAGATGACTTCCCAGTCTTTCAACCTGAAACAAATCAAAATTTTATACAAACATTAAAATTTAAGTTGAGTGAGCGTTGAGATAGTCGAGAATCGCGATTTTTTCTAAAGCTAACGTGCTAAGAAAAACAGCAAATTACAATTATCTTGGACGAGACAGTAGAAAAAGTCCGGAAAATTAATCCAAGTGCGAAATCACAACAGCCCAGTTCCAGTATTAGCTTTGTATTGACTGTCTCAACCAAACAAATTAAACTGAATGATTGCTATTGCTTGGATTCTTTCAAGAGCCTTCCTATGCCGTGTACCGTACCTTGTCTACGTTATGAAAGATAAACACGAGGCAAGGACTTTTAAAGCATCAGAAGATTTTATGTACATGACAACTACGACGATTGAATTGGGATCACGCCATGCTATGCCATGCCATACCATTCCACGACACAATGTTATCTGTCGCTCGTTGTATTGACACGAGGAGGAAGCCAAAGTCTTGCAAACCGCAAGGCAAGCGTGTGTTGGCATTTGATCAATTCGATCATATGTATGATTTCATGGAAAAATGTAATGTAATGTGCAATGCGTAATTCAGTGACATTGAGGTACAATAGCAAAAATGTTGTGTCTGCTCCAAAACCCTGTAACAAGTCCAATATAAAAACAACATTGCAAAATGAAAGTAATGTGTTGAAACGTGTAACAGGTAGCACTAGTACTGCGTGCATTCGGTTTTATTCTTAAATTAATTCTAAAATCTACGCTTTAAGGTTCGTTCAATGAAACGCGACATAACTCGGATCATCTACTCATTTCGGTTAAATTTAAATCTTATTTTACACCCGGATGTGTCATGGTTTATTTTAAAATGAGAGAATACGCCATAAACATAAACGTGACGATTTTGATATCCAAAGAACCAAGTCAAAAGTCCGATTTATCAATGTTACTCTTCTTAAGGAATTTTCAAGCAAACTTCTTATCACATAGTCGCTGTGGCTGCCACACATGAAGTAAAAAACCATTTCATTCATTTCATCATCAAAGGTTTGAAGCGACACGAGATAAGGTGACCAAAATCTCCTAACCTAATGACCTTTGAGACNTTTCAAGCAAACTTCTTATCACATAGTCGCTGTGGCTGCCACACATGAAGTAAAAAACCATTTCATTCATTTCATCATCAAAGGTTTGAAGCGACACGAGATAAGGTGACCAAAATCTCCTAACCTAATGACCTTTGAGACGCACTCACTAATGTGTATGCATGCATGCTCGCTGTTGGAAAATTATAACATATCCTTGATATCATTTGCGTTTAACATTGGAATTGAAATCACACAAGACCCGATTGGCTTGGCTAAACTATTTATAATTTAAACTATTCAAGTGGTATGTGTCTCATCAGAACGCTAAGACGATGGGCTATATCATGATGAGAATGACTGGGGATGAAAAAACTCCCAAAATGTTCTAATAATAATAAGACGAAGGGCTATATCATGATGAGAATGATTGGGGATGAAAAAACTCCCAAAATGTTCTAATAATACACAGAATACGGTCTAATTGGTGCGTACGCATGTAAAATGCGATGCAACAACAATCCATCAAAGAAAGTAAAAACTCATTCCAAAATTCAATTAATGAAAAAATTGACAAAACTAATTGCAGCTACCTGGGTTTGCATTCTCATAGAGTTATGGAACCTAAAATTAATCACGACCAATAAATAGAACCGAGCACTAATATTTACCTATTACCCTTTAATAAAGGAAAAATTAAACCAC
Source organism: Thalassaphorura encarpata (assembly GCA_009869925.1). Taxonomy (NCBI): domain Eukaryota; kingdom Metazoa; phylum Arthropoda; class Collembola; order Poduromorpha; family Onychiuridae; genus Thalassaphorura; species Thalassaphorura encarpata. The sequence continues at coordinate 3,707 of WJEZ01000844.1, forward strand.
ACCCATCTTAATCTTAAATCGACAATAAATACATTTTGTGGAATTATTTTTACAATGAACGTCCTCTTACTCTATTTAATAATATCTAAAAGTAACCAATCTTAAATCGACAAAAAATACATTTTGTGGAATTATTTTTACAATGAACGTCCTCTTACTCTATTTAATAATACCTCTAAAAGTAACCAGAATTTACCACACTTACCCAAAGTTTACTGTATGAATTTTTGGTTCGTCTCACACCACTAGTATTTACTACCACTTTTTAGTATTTAATTTAATTCAGATTCTTCGGAGGACCAGACTAAGATCGATCGACCAAGATGAACACAATACACAAGCACAAGCTAAGCTTTAATTTGGCACATTCGTCCATACAGAAAAATGGATTTATCTTATTGTATTCCTGTAGTGTTTACTCTTGTAATTTACTAATATTGAAAGTGAAAGCAATATCAATATGTTTATGTGCCGTAAGCCGTGCCTTGGGTGTGATTATCCTATTACAATATGCGGCAATTGCTGCAATTATGGATCATTGCACTTTCAGAGTTTTGAATTTGGGTCCAGATCCACACGTACTGCTACTACGTACGTTAAGCCGGATCGGGTGGTCTCGCCCGCGTCAAAATTTTCACTCTATGCATCCAATTCCTATCGTGTGGTCTGTTCCATTTTCACTTTCAATTTCTTATTTTACGTGCTTTTTTCACTAAAACATGCTTTTATTATCAGTTTTAAGTTTTAAATACAACCAAAAATTTTGTAGTGTAATAAATAATTTTCCCAATGATTCTAATCCCATCCTGCTTCTTAAAATATCCCAAATTCCCCATCTCAATTCTCAAAGGAGAGGATTGAAGATATTTGTGGAAAAGTAAGTGATCAGTTTTGGATGAATTGACCCAATTGGATGTCAGGTCCAGCATTTGCCAGGAACGCAATAATTTTTTGGAATTTTCATTATACTGTCCAAATTTTGTGTGCATCATGAGCAAAGTACTTGTTCCCACGATTGGGGCTGTTCCTACGAGCATGTTGGCAACCAAATTAAATTGATGAGATAATTTGACTAGGCTAAAAGTGCTGAGCACGGTGAATCCAAGGAGAATGTTGTTAATTAAAATCCAAATGTATTGACGGCCGCCATCATTCAGAGAATTTGTAACGATTTGCAAGCATCGGTACGTGTGGATTAAATAAGGCGGATTTCTTAGTTGAGCTTTTGTCTGGGAACTCGATCTGTCCGGCCTAATTTTAACAGAATTATGATTTCACATAAATTCTTCAAGACTCAAGAGGAATGTTTCATACGTCATTTCAGTTGTCAGAAATAAAGTCGTGTACATGTACGCTGTGCAATTTATTCCAAAGAAAAGCCCTGGGGACCAAGCTACAGCCGATATCCACAAATGTGGAATTGCGAGCAAAATTCGTAGAACCATACTATTTACAACTGACGACGAAAAATATGAACTGATGAACAAAGGAAAGTTTGGACGATAAATATTAAATACAAAAAATAAAAATGGATGAAATAAACTCGTGAACGTAAGAATTTGTAACAAAAATTCACATCCGTTCTTCCTTGTGCTGGGACTGTCGATCAGAAAGTGTTCTGGAAAATAAAATATCCAAGGATAAAATGAAAAAACACCCTGAAGAATTCCTTACCTTCAATTTGACTTGAAAAAGAAAGAAAATGATTAACACCAGTGATGATTTCTGTCATTTTATGATACAAAAATGTCTGGAGAGTACAGGAAATTGAAAATCCAATGAACCAAACCGTGTAAATGATATTCCGAGAAATGCTGGCTTGTGATGATAAGGTGGACTCAATTATTTTAATAGCAATGAATACTAAGTGTATCCAATTTAGTAATAGTGTCAATTTCCACAAGCACGTTCGTCGATCGTATAACCGATTATGCTCTCGGTTCCAGCCAAATGGAAATACTTTTAAGAAATTTGCCAAATCTACAGAAAATATCCACAATTTTAAACAAGTTGAACTAATCATGTTTCTTGACTCGTCAGATCAGAATGAAACTAAAATTTGAACATTGAAGTGCTTCACAGAAGCCAGCGGTACAGTTTGGGAATTGATTTGTTAATTTGCCAAATTTGGTAGCATGTCCCAACCATTTCAATAATTTGGCAATTTACAAGGCCCATGTTTCAAACCCTTGCCCTTGACTTATCTTACAATTCAATCTCCATCTTTAACTTAACCCACATTCGTTCTTTTAATTATTCAAGTAGTTTGAACAACTCGCTGACGATCGACGTTTGACAAGCAAGCATACACATTTCTTTAACCTTTTTTATTGAAATGGAAACGTTCATTTTTTAGCTGAATCAAAATCTACCCGTTGCCTTAAAATTAATCATTTTCGCCTGATGAGTAGGCCAAAGGAAAAGTAAAAATTAAAAACACTTCATTCGTGTTTCACTCGTTTTTTATTCAGAAATTCTCAACAATAGAATTTTTCTAATTTGTCTTAAAAACCACAAGAAATTTTCCAGTAAAGTAAATGAATCCTTGCAATTATTTTGAGCTTATCGAGTTTTTTAAAGTAATACAAATCCCCAACATGAAGTCTAAATGATTGACAAGATTGCAAATATTTTGAAAATAATTTTTGATCATTCTTATTTGTCATTTTCCAGGTAGCGTTTCGCTTCCAAAACTTTATCAATTGGCTTGAATTTTCATGGTAGTCTCCAAATTTTGAATGAAACACAACCAAAATCGTTATTCCTACAAGGGCTAGGATAGGTAGAGAAAATCGCCCTACAATGCTGACCTTATCAATGAGTCTTACTACACAGAAAATACAAAGAATAGAGAAACTCATCAAAATGTTATTCAAAATGGTCCAAATGTAATCACGACCCACATCGTTGAATGAATTTGTGAGAACTTGTAAGCTCCTATATGTGTGAATAATGTGCAAGGGTTGTCTCACGTCATCCTTCATGGTTAAATTAGATTGACCAGATATTCTGTAAATAAAATAAGAAAAATATCAGGAAATTAATAAAACTAATAGGTTGGTGTTGTTTCACATTTACCTCATTTCTGTAGTCAAAGCCAATATCGTGTACACATAAAGGATACAATTGATTCCCAAAAAAGTGCCAATTGACCATGCCAAGGATGACATCCATATTTGTGGTAGCCCTAACAAAATAAGTTCGAAAATGGATCGATTTTCTGGACTGAAAATAGGAACTAATGAAAAGTTCTAGCTTTGGACGTCTAAGATTCAATACGAGAAGAAGAATCGGTTGGACCAGACCCGTTATTGTAAAAATCTTGATTAGAGGCTCACATCCGTTTTGAAGCTTTGATGCATCTCCGATAAGGAATTGAGCTAAAAATTATTATTTAAATTGCAACCTCTAATTTAATAGGCATTTGACACGCGAATTACCTTCAATTCTTTTAGCAAAAACGTGAAATTGATTTATAAAGAGGAGAAACTCTTTTTGTTTGTGCCAAACGTGAGTATGCATGACAACAAGACACTGAAAATCCAACGAGCCATAAGGAACAAAATATGAGACGAGAAATTGCAGCCTGGCAAATGACAGCTCTGATGGAAACGATTCCAATAAAAAGTAAATGAATCCAATTGCACAAAATTGAAAATTTCCAAAGGGTAGATTTATTTTCAAAAAGTTGGCTAAACTTAGGATTCCAATCAAAAGGGTTAGATTTTACAAAATTTGAATACTGAATGGAAAATTTCCACAGCACCCTGCAAGTTCGGCTCAACATGGTTAACACTAAACTAAAGCGAAAGCGATCGCCTAAAATAAAACAAAAGTGAATGTGCTAGTTAATTCTAGGTTTTGGATCAACCATTCGTCATATGTGTTTACTTATTCAAGAGATACAAGTTTCGGATAGTTTCATTCGAGCTTTATTTTGAAAATCAAGCACCCATCCGTCCACTAAAATATGCATGAACGGACTATTCCAAAGCAAAAGTCATATGAGCTTTAAAACAATTTAGTTTAGATTATACGTTCATCATCATGTTTTTGTGAATCACAACCCAATGTTCCAGGTAGACCTGTAATCATGCCAAGATCTTAAATAGTTTATTTTGTGTAACGCTAAGTTAGATATTTGCAGGATGAAACATAATTGTAGCTTGAAATTTTAAAATTGCTTTGTTTGCTTCAAAAGCATGGCTAAAAATACTTTTATCACTTAAATGCAGAAGCTGAATTCCTGACCTAACCTTTCAATCAAAAATTCAGAAATATTCCTACGATATTCACTATTCAATTTAAAATTGTCTATTTGCTTTACTTGCTACATGTACATGCCAGATGTAAGCAAGACACAGGGAAGTAGTTATAGTATCTTGTTGAGTAAGAATTTTACAAGAAACCAAAGTACAAGTAAGAGAAAAGTTTGGAAACTACCTAGCAGCAACATTGCAGATCTAATTTCATTAAAAGCCTTACTTTGAAGTAAACGAAATGAAAATATCCACTCTGCACTTTACCCCTTCTTCGCCTTTCTCCTCTGTCCTGTTGAGTCGAAACTCTTTGCTTCTTGAGCATGTTTACTTGCTCCTATTCTTTATGAAAATTACAGACAACAAAATTACCAACTTGACTCCGCAAAGGCAGAAATTGTATACGATACAAGTTTTATGTTGTGGAACCACATTGCAAGCAGTTCTAAATATTACACAAATGTATTAGCTCTAATGACGACTCACGACTACGAACTTGTTAAATATTCACTATATGGCTTTTAGTCCTAAATTTTACAAATGGATTTGCTGTGAGATTCTATTTTAATGAGCTGCCACTGAAAACCAATGTATTGTCAAGGATATCAATTTTTGAAGTAAGACAAAGCAATTTCATATAGAACCATTCCTGCATAGGTCCTACTAAAATAGTAGGTAAGCAATTATAACACTAAAACCGACTTCAGATACAAATGCTCAAATTTTTGGAAGAGTGTCACTTTCACTTTGTCTAAAACTGTCTTTCTCAATAAAAGAAAATGCAAATGACCCCAAATAAATTTCCCTTGGGGAAATTCGTTCGCACTTTGGAGATAATTCTTTTGGCATTTACGCTAAAGTTTCTGTTTTCTATTTATATTAACTTTACTTTCCGACAGGAGTTGGTAAGCACACTTTATTTTGGAAATTGCAACGAGAAGCTTTAACTTAATGAGATGTAATTATTAGTCTGCACAAATTTCATATTACACATGGCATTTGGTATCACATGATTTTATTCTGAGTTCAGATCAGAATAAGAGCTTCGAAAGTAATAAAATTAGCGAGCTCAAAATAAACTGCTAGGGCGATATGATTTTGATTCATGCGAATTTAATCGTAGCAAATGAGCACAAATGGCCAAACACATCATTCATTCATTCATTCAAACAGGAACAGATGGCAAAATAATGTGAATTTTCTGAACATGCTGTTCTTGGTATTTTATCATTGGGAGCACGATCAACACTAAAATCAAATGTGTGACCCTTTTTAGGTTCAAAGCATATTGGCCTGGGCCTGGCTTGGCCTGTGCGGTGTCGGTGTGCGAGTCTATTCCAATTGTGAATTGTGGCGATAGTGATAACCTGAAAAACCGCATGTTCTTTTCATTTTCATCAATCCCTTGCCTGCGTTTGTTCGACTGACGAACGACTCCTCTTGACTTTTTGCGCCCATTCTCATTTTTGGTATTTGTTGTTGTTCCTAGTTCCAACCAAATGCTTTATTTTTTTTCATTCCATTCAATCCCGGTTGTTCCCATTCCTATTATTTCTCAGAAGACAAATAGACCAGATGCGGTCTTGGGATTTGAAAGGAAGGATTTTTGCACCATACGGTATGGCACGGTTACACTTGCTAGTTACGGCTTACGGCAAAGGCACGACACGGCAGACTAAAAAATTTACTGAATCAGGACAAGAGCTAGGGCTAAGGTCTGAAGAGTTATTTGTTCAAGGCGAAAAAAAGTAAAAGAGCTAAGCCAAAGTGGGGTGAGCAAAAGTACTTTCCTTAGAAACCATTTGACGGAGCACAAGAATTAAACTTAGGTTTAAATTGAGAGCTGAAAGTGTAAATACCACAGACAAAAACGAACTTGAAAACTATTAAGATAATTCTACAAATGATAAATATTCTTATTTCTAAAGTGGTTGCAAGGTTTGGGTTTTGAATATTGAAATAGCCCGTCCATTTTTTCACAACCTTTGTGAAAAGTATTTACGAATTTGTCAAAAATTGTTGCACAGGACATTCAGATTTATTTTGATGTAAAAAATACAACCTGCCATTCTGATACAATTTAAGCCGGAAATTTAGCCAAAAATCATGAAAGGAAAGAAATAACACAGTACGCCTAGGAAGGAAGGAAGTGGGAACAGTGACGACGTCCAAGTCCAAGCCCAAGTCAGTCACTCGTATCCCTAAGTACTAGAAATGCAATGCAGTATTGATTTAAGCATTAACAAATTGAGCTGCCACTCTTCCTTAAAATAGTCCATTAGTCCTCCCGACAATCCGTCTATCCGTCCGACTTGTCCGGACTCCACAGCTCAACCCTCCATTTACTGTAGCAAGTTAAATCCAGGATTCGCGATGACTGGGACTGAATGTGTCACCCACCAAGAACGCATTTTCCTTTTTATCTCTGGTTTTGTAAAACTCCAAAAACCTCCTTTCAAAGAGGATCAAGTGAGGAACTCATGTAAAACTTAATCAAGTCAAGTCGAGCGAGTAGCAAAGGCTTGGGCATACATAGCATAGGCTTGGTCTAAGCTCCTTAATGAGATTGAAAAATAAAGTCGGTTAACTACATTGTCCTTCTCTGTAACTGGATTCACAATCTCAACAAGGGTAATCCAATCTCAACAATTATTATGAAATGGATTATTAGTATGAGGCAGAGGGTGGGTGCTGTTGTGATCCTGTCCTGAGCTGAGCTAGGACAAGGAGAATCCAATTTATTAAAACCATGAAAATAATGAACGTGAGCAAGTCCAAGTCAGCCGAGCCAGCCAGGGGAACAATCCAATGCGGTTTACACAATATTGTCAAGTCGAAGGAGGGGAGATAGAATCAGAATTATGTATTAAAATGATGCTAGACTCTCATTTGTCAATCAAATTTTCACTGCACCCACAGTGCGTGACTTTTATTCGATGCATAAAATTTTACGCTTGTTAAAACCTAATACTTCCGACTTCCTGAAGCTGAACGAAACTGAGAATACTAAACTTTCGAATATTTTCTAATATTAGAATATATTTAAAAATTCTTCAATGCCTAGTAAGCCAGCCTCGTAAAATTGGGTGCTAAATTTTTCGTTTTTCATCCTGGCTTATAAAATCTTTCACTAGTCCTAATTTGAGAATCTTTGACATATCTATATTATACGTCTTAATAATTGAAGTTATCTTAGCTAGAAATAAGACGCACGATAAAGCAATTCTTACAGAAATTAGTCACAAGATTATCCTACAAGGTTTTTCTGTATTTTTTAATTATTCATACCGAAATAAGTAAAGTCAAACACAAACAAGCTAACAGACATATTTTGCTCTGATTTGGAATTTATTGCTTCATTCAAGGAAGGAAGTCCAAATAATTATTGAACAAATTCATAGAATACTTAATTTGGAAAAAAAGTATAACGAATGATTCCATATTTAAATGTCAAGCTGTCCATAACGACGGTAGAGGAAACTGGATTCTGGATGCATGATTCTGTCGTACTTTCGAATCTGAAAAACGCATTGACAAAACTTAAAACAGCGAAAAACCTATAGATCATGCTTTACTACTTGTAAACTAAAAGTAAATTCGGGTAGGTTTCTTACCGCGAGTGCCGTTTTGACCATTTGAGAAATTCTACGCCCATAATCACGTTTGGGTAAATTTCCAGTAGTCCGCATCAATAGACAAGGATCAGCAGTGGAACAACTAATCAAAAAATAAAACGAGTCAAGACTAAATTAAAGAGTCTAAATTTTAAATATTTTAAATCACCGAATGCAAATTGGTTTGGGACAACAACGTGGGTCTGGCTGTTGGAACGGATTTCTGCAAGAATTATCTCGCCAAGGAGGTGAAGAACAGCCATTGCAATCGCAACCACAGGACTAAACATTTTAAGATGTAGAAAATTAGCATAACTTCAAAATCCTCTCGAGGAAGTACTTCTAACCTGTAAGCCACCACCACAACATGCATTCCAACCTGGAGGTGTGCTAATTTCGATTGAGCAAGGATTACAGCAACCACAGCCACAATCACAGCACCCGCAGCATTCCTTTAGAAAATTTCGTATTAAAATTCCAAATATTTTTCAAAATTCGGTTTACACACAAAAATTAATTTCAGATACTTACTCCGCATTCAAATTGACAACTCATCTCGACGAGCCGTAGACACACTGCGTCGTTAAAGCCCGAAAGGTTAGAATTTGGGAAAAATCAATTTGAATAAAATTTTGAAAGATATTTTAGATACAAGAATTTTTAGACGAATGAATTATGAAATGATCAGATAGGTCAAGAAATTAATCAACATGTTTTGCTTGGAAAGTTACGAGATTTTCCATAGTAACGGCATTTAAATTCAGATTTTGAATTGTGACAACTGATTTTTTTGAAATTTTTACAAACGGGGTAGTTAATAACAATAGCGTGAATGAATCCATAATGTAGGGATAGCATGATTGGAACAGGATGGCCCAAGTAGCTGTTAAATACATACCTCGTTATCCCTACATCCTTTTCCTCCAGCGCAACACCACCAACTTGTTCTCGTGACAAAATATCGCGTGATAACGAGGTTTTTAGTATTGTTTCATAAGGAAAAGCAAAAGCAGGGCAGCACAGCACAGCAGCTGAAAATGAACCTGGTAATTTACCCCTTGTTTTAAAATCTACAATTGGTCAGTAAAGGGTCCAATTTTTATTGCACCAATCCCAAAGTGGAAATGGAAGCTTAAAAATATTGAGCCAATAAAAAATACACAACAAGCAATGGTTAGAATTTGAAATTTATGTTTCATGTTCACGTTGAGTCATGGAAAAGGAATTTTAGCTTTGGCAATTCATTTGCATTTGGATTCTTGAAGAATTTTGAATTGAAATCCTTGGGGACTGAACCTTTTCCTCCAGAGCAGAACCAACTTGTTCTCGTGACAAAATATCGCGTGATAACGAGGTTTTTAGTATTGTTTCATAAGGAAAAGCAAAAGCAGGGCAGCACAACAAAGCAGCTGAAAATGAACCTGGTAATTTACCCCTTGTTTTAAAACCTACAATTGGTCAGTAAATGGTCCAATTTTTATTGCACCAATCCCAAAGTGGAAATGGAAGCTTAAAAATATTGAGCCAATAAAAAATGCGCAACAAGCAATGGTTAGAATTTGAAATTTATGTTTCATGTTCAAGTTGAGTCATGAAAAGGGAATTTTAGCTTTGGCTCTGCAATTCATTTGCACTTGGATTCTTGAAGAATTTTGAATTGAAATCCTTGGGGACTGGCAAACGGAGGGATGTGGATCTGGCTTTTTGCTGGAGACAGACATACGGATCAAATTAGTTTCACCCTTTTTATCTCCCACAAACACTGAACTGATCCGAACCGTACGGCAAGAAGTGGGGGATTCTATGCAATTTAGCATTCAGAAGAAGGGATTCTGATTATTGCTAATGAAGTGGGAAAATCCTCAGGGGGACACATTTTCCACTTACCAATTCACATCCACATCACTTTATTTTGATCAAAAGTAAAGTTGAATACATTGCATTGGGACCTTAGCTGTCCCTGCTGCTCGCTCGTTGTCAGTCAGTCTTCCGTCTACTTAAGCTACTAGACATTCATCCCCCTCCTCTTGTCATAAAGAAGTGGCAAGGCAATGGCGACGGAGATCTTTACTTTTTACATTATTGCTTATTGCTTTGCATTGTACAAATGAATAGAGGAGAAAAGTCCTCTCTTGACTCGACTTGCTGATCTGCTATTTGAATTTCTCTCTCAATAAATACAAATATTAAAAGTTCTCTAGGGATTGATTGAAAATATTTTGTCATTCATGACACACGACCGGCATCATAAAGAAGTGGCAAGGCAATGGCGACGGAGGTCTTTACTTTTTACATTATTGCTTATTGCTTTGCATTGTACAAATGAATAGAGGAGAAAAGTCCTCTCTTGACTTGACTGGCTGATCTGCTATTTGAATTTCTCTCTCAATAAATACAAATATTAAAAGTTCTCTAGGGATTGATTGAAAATATTTTGTCATTCATGACACACGACCGGCGACGACCATCAATGTCACATCACGCCAAATGACTCATCGTAGGAATAAAATATAAAAAAATTCATGGAATTTCGACTGCGATGCAGTGTTGTGATGCTTGTCGCTGTTGTTGGGGCCCTTTGATTTTCGAATCACAGGTTAAGATAGACCAAGAACTAATTGCACCAGGCTAAGCTCAGCTTGTACCATCCCTCACCCTTTTCTTCATTCCTTGTAAAATTAATTTCTCTTGCTTTGCCACTGCTAGTGCCATTGCCATTGCTAATGAATTCCAGCTAAGCTGGGGGGTCTGTTCAGCTGAAACAGGCGGGCGACAATATTAATCCTTTCTTGATTAATCCGATCAAGGAAAACTAACAGGGAGTCTAGTTGGGTCGAATCAATCCTATTATTGCGTATAATTAGAATGAATGCACATTTTACTACAATGTGACATTTCTTAGGTCATCCCTTGAAGACTTCAACTCTAATGTTGTATAATTTTTCTTAATTTTGCTTTAAAATATTTACTTTATTAGATAGATAATATGAGGTTTAAATCAGTGTGCAAGTTCGGAAATTTTTGCCAGGAATTTCGAATTAGCGTTCGAAGTGTTTGAAAATTATCTATAAAATTCAAATGAAGTGAGGTTTTGGGATACAAAAGTAACTTCTGTTGAGACACAAACTCTGCCATGTTAGCATATTCTGCTCCATTGAACTAACAGAAGGGTTGAATTTGAAAGATTTTTCCGGTGATTTTAAAATTAAATGAGTTTGAGGAGTGGCAAATGGCAAATAATCGTTACTTCTTTACGAACATCAAATGAAATACTGTTAGGGAGCAATAGTAATGTGTTGGGGGAAACTTTAATTAGAACGGGAATGACACAAACCGCCAGACTGACGACACGTACACATCACATCACACATTCGTTCATCTCATACCCCCAGCGGGTTTCACATGAATTGGTTTGAAAATCGTATTCTTTATTAATGAAAATTCAGCACAAGCCGAAGTGATAGAGATTTTACTACCCTCAACCCTTTATCCTTTCCTTTCCTGTTTAATCAGATGAGTAAGCAAAATCTTCACTTAGAATTATTTTCATTCTAGAGTTAAATCAGAACCTCTCCTCTAAACTTTATTTTAAGTAAAATACGTATGTGCAAAATATAAAAATCTCAAGAGGTTTATTATTTCTTATCGTTTGTGTATTTCTGTGATCTACAGAAATTTAGATATTTATAGCATTCTTATATACCAGGTCAACTACACTTTCTTGAGCTTAATATAAAATACAATGCGAAAAAAGTTGAAGACTGATACAGAAGAACAAATACTTATTTCGATTTATTCATTTCTTGAAAGCATCCCTGATGTTAAATTAATTCTGTTTCTGGCAGTACTATATAAATTCAGGATGACAAATATATTTGAGCCAGTGCAGTGCAGTGTAGTGCAGCATGTGCATGTCGGTTCCTTCCTGCCTTTCTATCCTTGGCCTGGTCATCATGACATGCAATAAATGACAATAGCCCTTCAACTCAGCTCAAAAAGCCAGCACCCTACTATTTTTTTCCAAGCATCCGGGAAAGGGGAGAGAAATGCAATGCTGTTGTGGGATTGGAGTGAAGTGGACTACTTCCGAAATGAGATCAGCACCCTGTCACTCCTTGACTTTCCCGTCAACTCTTTTTTCAACTTCCGGTCCATACCACTGTAGCCAAGCCAGTTCCATCCTTTATCCGGCCCACTATCATATAGTGCTTCAATAGCACATGCACAACCTTTACGTGAAATGCATTAATCTAAACTACATGAAATGAAATGTAGTGTAAAGGTCCAAGGGATGTCATCTGAATGGACAGAATGGAATATCTAATAATGGCTGCCCGCTGCAATCGTAATAACGAGTGAAAGGAGTGAGTGAAAGTGTCTTCCGCTTTTTTAAGCTTGAATTACCCATCCAGTTATGGGTTATTAACTCTTTGCACACAATATGGACACTCGCTCTTTTACTTTTAGTGCCTTATGCATGGCACGCACGGCATTGGCACCGGTGACTTGTAACAAAATACTTTTTAAGGTTCCGGCTGAGGGAGGATAGAGCCAATGTCAATGTTTTAATTTTCGGATTTAATCTATATAAAATTATACTTCAGTTCACTAAAGGTAATAAAATGGTCGCGAAATGTCTAATTTTTTAGTATATGAAAGTAAAAATTCATAGAGAATAACACCTTGCTTACCGATTTCCATTAAAACTTCACAAAACATATAAGGTCGACCAAATTGCACTACTCAACATACACGATACACCCATACCGGTTTAGTCTCCCTTCGTTTCATTCTGTCTGTCTGAACTTTGAATTCACATTCACAATAAATTCCATTTTGTTTGTCCATCCGTCAGTGCTAGTCTTATTCTTTAGTATATGAACGTACATATTCATAGAGAATAACACCTTGCTTACCGATTTCCATTAAAACTTCACAAAACGTATAAGGTCGACCAAATTGCACTACTCATCATACACGATACACCCATACCGGTTTAGTCTCCCTTCGTTTCATTCTGTCTGCCTGAACTTTGAATTCACATTCACAATAAATTCCATTTTGTTTGTCCATCCGTCAGTGCTTGAGGTACACTTAACCATAGTGTTTCTAGTAATGCTAGGACTCACGCCCCCTAATTAGTCTTTTAACTGCCATTTTCTCTTATTACTCAACTTTATTTTTCCTTTCTTTGCCAATGTACGAACGAACGAAGGATGAGAAAGGATTCATTGCATTGCCCTGCCCTGCACTTGCTCATCCCATTAAATGACTTACCTAAGTTTTTTTGTTAAGATTTCCTAAGAAAATTTCTAGTTTGTCGATCCCACCTCATTAGCAGGATGGAGAAAATCGTGTTGTAAGGAAAAGGAAGGGGCGTGGTTCTTACATTCATCTTCAAATTCCCTCAGCTCATGAACATTACTCATGGCTGCTGGCTCTGACTAATTTTTCATTTTTACCAGAATTTTGCACAAGGTTTGAATTCTTAATTGTATATTTAATTAAACACGTTTGCAATTAACCGCTATTGTTTCGGATTCAAGTTAATTTAAAATTAGTTTAAAAGTTTATGTCCTCCGATTCATAAGTTTTCCAAATGCATGAATTTTAAGAAGACCAATTAGGTTAATTTGCTTATTTGTTCATTTCACCCAAGGAGAAAAAAACAGTTAGAACATGCAAGGGGTGAACAAAAAGTTTGGAAAAGATTGGGAACTTAGATTAAGCTGCCCATCCACTTCCACACAAGGGACAGGACGAAGGGCAAAAACTTACATACCCAGTCACTGTCCGCCCATTTCATTTCATTTCTGTTTACCACATTCTCACGAAAAGTGATTGATTGTAATGCATTAAAGAAAGAACTAAAAACTTGGTGAAGGAGATTCAGATTCAATTGAGAATCATACACTCGCTCTAAAATTGATACAAAAAAGACAAAGATTTTCAAAAAAAAGAAGTGATTAAAATCTATAATAAATTAATTTTTAGATTATGGATTGAAGTAAATTCGGTAGTCAATAGGTTAGACGGTGGTAGGAAGTGATATGAAAAGTCATATGCAACGCAGATCACAGAAGTTACTAAAAACTCAAAATAGCCAAGTTTTTGACCCCTTCCATTGTTCAGTCTGCATCTGACTCGTCTGAATTATCCAAAAGTAAACCGTCCATAATTAATTTTTAGATTACGGATTGAAGTAAATTCGTTAGTCAACAGGTTTTAAGGAATGAAAGGAATTGATGAGTTTTAAGGAATGTCAACGCAGATATTATTAAAACTTAAAAATAGCCGAGTTGACCCCTTCCATTGTTCAGTCTGCATCTTACTCGTCTGAATTATCCAAAAGTAAACCGTCCAGGGGAAAAATGAACTCATCGCGCCTTAGACTGTACAGACTGCATCGCCTTATGTGATGGCATGACACGGAAAGTTACTAAAAACTCAAAATAGCCAAGTTTTTGACCCCTTCCATTGTTCAGTCTGCATCTGACTCGTCTGAATTATCCAAAAGTAAACCGTCCAGGGGAAAAATGAACTCATCGCGCCTTAGACTGTACAGACTGCATCGCCTTATGTGATGGCATGACACGGCGGAGCCAGTTTTGTCGCTGACTCACAAAGTAATTTTTGTTAAATTCAACTCGAAGAAAATAATAGGGTAGAGAATGTCTGTCTGCTCATTATTATCAGGCACAGGCACCTTTCTTTCAAACTTTACTTTTTCTCTGTCTATCTCCTCTGCTACAGTGCTCACTTTTTTCACATTTTTTCGCGCCTGAGCTTAAACACTGTACTTATTTCGATTTTCTTTGTTTTACTTGGAGGATTTTGTGGTTGATAATGTAACGTCTAAAGCTCAAGGGTATTGTTGAAGTTTATTTTCTCCTCTGAACCGTGGAGGAGGAAGGGCCGGGCCTGGGCCTGAGTGACGGGAACCAGAACCCCAGAACAGAACAGACAAGACAGGGATAAAATAAATACGGAAATTCAGACTCTAATTACACACCTCTACGTTAAAAATTCTAACCCAGGCATTCTCTCAAGAAAATCTTCAAAAGGGGACTCTAGTCAATTTTATCATTTTTGTCATGAGTCAAAAAATTTGCTGTAGTATAAAGTGATTGACAGTTTGTCCACTGGGTATTTAAAATTCATATGACATCATCATTTTGACGAGATTTATTTTCCCTTCCTTCTTTGCTGTCTTGTGTCAAAATTGAGTTGGGGAGAAATCGTCCATGAGTAAATAACTCGAATCTCAATATTCCGTCGAGTCGTCTCTGATAGGATTTATTTTCCTACCATCCTTCCGCACAAGGAAATGTAAACTTTTGCAGACAAGCATGGTTGTTGCTTTGCTTTGCTTTTGTTGATCACAGTGCGTGTGCAATGCTATGCAATGTATTTTTTTCACCAGGAAGTAGAAGAGAAGTACATAAAAACTCATCTCCCCTTTCCCGCAGTGACAAATGGATCAAGTTAGTTGAGTCGGTCGGAAACTCTTCTGTAGTGAAAGTGTGAAATGGAGAAAGAGACTTTTTTTTCTCCGTGTACGTAGGGTGCAAAAAGGTAGATAAATTTGGTTGGTTGAGAACATTTCAGAGAGCAGAGCAGAGGAATGAATAAAACTTTGGTTTATCTCTTGGGTGCGTCAAGCTCAAGGGCAAGGAATTGAACTTGGATCAAAAATAAATTATGGGACCTTTCTTTTCCTTTTTCTAGATTCCGAGTTTCCTTGTCCTTTGTCTCAAAATCAAATTTAATGTGTTTTCGATTGAAGTAAAAGTTTTTTAATGCATTTGAGATCATATTCCTTAGGTTCGAACCAGTTATGAAGATTATGAATGATTCTAAAATTTTCCAATGAGCAAAGCACCGATTTACTTTTAAGTGGATTGGTCAGTTAAACCAAATAACATTATTAGGTATGGTAGTGTCTTCATTGAGTGACCGTTTTGGCCATTTGCATAACCGAATTTTTGACATCTATATACCATAGCTGTGGCTACGTTAGAATGTAACTGAAATGTATACTTAAACTGAATTCTTCGTAATTGTCAAGTTATATTGATAATTTTGCACTATTGCACTTGAATCTTTTTTTCACAAATCTTTGCACATGGGTTGGCGTTGGCACAAGGTGTGCAGTGTGCCTAAAACTACATTATAAGACGGATCAAACCCAAAACCGATAAATTCAATTTGACAACAGAATAGTAGTTCATTGTCACTCGCCGAGCCGAACCTATGCTATAGTCCATCTCATTCACTCAGTCAGTTTCAATAGCACAATACAACACAAGCATGAAAGTAATGAAAGGTAGGATTAGGCTATACCATACCCTGCATCCCTCACTCGGAAATCTTCTTTGATCCACACTTTCTTCAAAGTTGGCGAACCGTGACCGTCACCCAAAACATATGGAAGACTCGTTCAGCCTGGGGGGAAGGCCTACGTACAAAAAAGCTCTTCGGGATCGTAAAAGGCAGGCAAAGGAATCCTATCTACCCTCCATTGGACACAACAATGACAATAAAGTTCAAAGCCACATTGACTGAGAGAAAATTCTGCTGCTCCTGTCGCTGAGTTTCTGATTCAGTTCGCAGATAGCCAATAGCCTTAGCCAGCTCCAGGTTCAGCTTGTGTATCCGATGAAATGAAATGAAGTGGCTCTTTTCAAAAGTCTATCCAATGCCAAGGCAAGGCTAGGGTATCAGATTCGGAACCTGATCCTAGCTCAGCTTTAGCTTCTGCTTCAACGTCAACCCCACATGGAAGGGCTCAGAATCTGCCATTCGTATGCATTATAAGTTGGCTGTTTATTTGAATTGATCCTTTGAAAACAGATATCAGTGATAGATAACCCGTTTAGTACATGAATACGAATACAAGGTATCCAGTTCCTCCAGCTGAAGCTCAAGTTTGCCTTGGCCTGGCCTGGCTCCCTTGTCAAACTGTTAAATCTGAAGACTGGTTTTGAGTTCCATGAAATACCAACGCCAATGCTAACGCCGAAGCCACTTGCGTTGGAAACAAGGGGCGGGAGTGAGAATAGGGTAACCATAGAATAGACAGGTAATAATAATACAGCTACGGCCACAGCCAAAGTACAATGTTTGATTTGATCGTTTTTTATTTGGTATAAGTACAAAGGGTGTATAAAGATTAGAGTGGAATTCACTGTCAAAGATTTTATCAGTGCTGTATGTAGTATGCTGCTGAGGTTCTAGTTAGGAATAACAAGGTGGTCAGAATTTCGGTTAAGACAAATGGACAAAAAGTGAATATTTCATAAATTGATGATCTTTTACTCATAAAATGTTGGCTGTAAAATATTTTTATGTACTTTTACAAAATCCTAACGAATTATTTTGGCTAAAGACTCCACGTGCATCTGATTCGTAGGATCACATAACAATCGGGGCAAAACTAATCCATTTCGTGTCTCAAATACACATTCCCAAATCTCCAACGAACCAAAGTGAACGGAAGGTAATATTGTAATCCATTTAACTTGATGTATTACCTTCCTTACTAAAACTGTCACATAAAATCACTTTAATCTCCAGGGATAACGTTTCATCCCTGTGCTATTTCGGGAAAATCTACCATTATCTCACGCCTACGATTTCCTTGTGTCGTGTGATGGGATGTGATGCGATACGATACGATACGCATCTACTTGAAATTTTGCAGTTTAGTTTGAAAAACAAAAGGACATTCAGTTCTCTGCTCATAAATTCAAATTGGAATTTGTAACTAGATCTGCAATGAAATTCCTGTTTCTGCACGTTTGATTCCTAAAATAGAGACGAGCAAAAGCCCGTGAATTCCTATTGTTATTGTCACACTTTATTTTCTATTTTGTATTCCATTGGATCGCATTCATCGAGTTGAAGTAATTGTAATCCAGTTTCAGGCCTATACAAACAGAAACAACTCCTCATTACACAAGCTGGGCTGGATCAGAAATTACCTTTACGGAACTGGTATACGGGAATTATAAGCCTAATTAACCTGCTGCCGCTGCCGCTAACTTGGCCATTGGAACAAAAAATGGTCTGAATAATTTTTTTCAAAATTAGCACGAACTTTAAGAAAGAAACACTAGTATAAATCCGAGACAAGATTTCAAAAACTGAAAAAATAAATTTAGAGTATTACCAACAAAGTAAATTTTAAATGGGCTTCAAAAAGTCAACAATGAAAATTATATGTTCAACACAAATACTTTATGTATGATACAGTTGAAGAATCCTGCGATTCAAACAAGCCTTCCTTCCTATTCTACTATCGATCAGGATTAAATAAATCATTAGAACCCCCACTAGCAGAGCCGAGCAGAGAAGCAACTAGCAGCTGTCAGTCCGGATTACTTTGACAAATGATGTTTAGAAAATCACACATTGATTTAATCGTTCAAATTGAAACGAGGACGAGGACACTAATGATTCTTCAAATCAAATTACAAAAATCCAATATCAGTCCGTCCTCCATGTAATTAATAGAACATTCGCAAAAAGTCTATACATAATTATATTCAAAAATAAATGTCATTAAGGGTATGGGCGTGATTCATCTTCGACCTAACGGCGGGGGTGGCGGTGGACCTCTGCCACTTCCTGGAAATGGTGGTGGTGGACGATTAGGTGGAGGAAATGGGGGTACATAAACCAAAACAGGACTTTCTCTGGCAGTAGCCGAGGAATAA
>WJEZ01000845.1:0-22277 GCA_009869925.1 Thalassaphorura encarpata
TGTCTAATTCATCTATTCAAAAGCAATGGTAGATTAAATCGTAAAATATTTAAGGCATTTCATCGTAATGTCCAAAATTGGAATCTATTGCCTTAGAGTATTGCCGAAACTTAGATGGCTATTTTTATTTTTAGCTTACACAGACGTAGACAGATTGGAATGAGGAATATTAATTCCCCTCCCTGCACGTTAGTGAACGAAATGCATGGAAAACTCTGAATTGTAAAGTTTTACGTAAGTTGCTTCGCTTGTTTGATCAATACATTTGCGCGCTGCTTGTGATGCAAATGCAAATTTGATAGAAACAGAAAGCAACAAAAAAACATCCATCCCACGCATCTCATTCATGGGATTAAAATTGCGGAAGTTAAGACTGCGAATAAACTTAAACCAAGCATAGAGCTGAAGCAGAAGCAGAGTGTCTGCCTGATTGTTATTCTACATTCCATAACCCCAACCCTATTACAACATTGCACAACACAACAATGCCCTTGGCAGGTTTTTTATCCATTTCGTCTGTCCAACCAGGAAAAAACTGAGCGCTGCTTCTCCTGCTGAAAGACTTTGAACTGCAATGTAATGCAATGTAACTGACTACGGAACACTTTACCACACCTTGAACACAAATACAGAGAAGAGGAAGGGATTGATTAACACTTCTGATTCTAATTTTGCAATTTAATTGAATTTGTTGCACACGATTTGCCTGGTTAATTAGTAAGCGTTTACCGGTGGTGGAGTCCTGTGCATGTGCATGTGTATTGTGGAATTTACTTCTCTCTTATCGTTTAACGTGTACGACAAAAGGGAAAACGGAAAAGGTATAAAAAAGTTTGTAGTATTTCCAAGTTTAGTGTAAAGTAGAATTATTTCCATCTAGTTGTGTTTTAATTCTTGATACACGTGAAAGATACTTCGGTCGAGATATTACAGGAACATATTAAAATGTAGGGAGTACAGTCCAGAAAGCAATAGTTAATTGTTAAAATCAGTTAAATTTCTAGTGTAAAATGAATTAAAATGATCCAAGCTATGCTAATTAACAATGTTAATTTATTTTATCGGTTTATTTCCAGCTATGCCTGCGCTCAAATATCATCTGGTTCTGCTCACACTTCTTTTCACCAAAGAAGCAAATTCATATGGAGCTCGGGAATTGGGAGAAGAATGTGGTTCCCCAAAATTCACTAGACAAGAAGATTTGAATCCTTACAATTACAATCCAAATACTTATTACCCACCACAACCTCCTGTTCCAGACGCAATGAGATGTCGGACGGAGAAAGGATTGTATTGCAATGAGTACAGTCGACGCTGTCGGTGCCATGAGCTCTCGGGCTCCATTTGGAATGATGAATTGGATCGTTGCGAATTGGCCATAGATAATTTTTGCACGACCAAAATCGCAATCCCAAGTCGAGATGGTCTTGGGATAGACTACGAACATTTTTGCCCAGAGGATGCAGAGTGCACTTGTAATTATCATCATTACGATCGACGCTACTGGACACCTTGTAAGGGAGAGAATGGACTTTGCAAATGCAAGTGGGGATATCGCCCTTACGAGGATAGGAGGGGATGCTGGTATTCTGGTGGAAATTCGCTCTTGAGTTCAGCCATAATGGTTTTTGCCATGATCGTCCTATTCCGTTGCATTGTTTAGGAAATTAATTGAGCTTTTAATAATAATTAATCAATACTTAATGCATTCAGCAATTTACCCGGTGTTTGCTCCAATGATGTTCAATGTTTTTCTCTACAACTGCTTGGGGAGGTTCAAATATTCCATTAGAATTTGAAGTGTCCTTAGTTCATTAGCATTCGATCTCAAATTAGTGGACACGTAATCTATTCCGTCCTTTTGAACCAACACGTTTACACTTCGCTTTACAGTTTTAGCTTTAATCATGACATGATTTTATTGATGAATGTTTTATTCCAAAGGCTAAGGCATGATGATTGTTATATATTTTATATTATTGTTAAACTGTATTGAATGATACGATTACGTTCTTTGTTCATATTTGTTTGAGGATCAAATTTTACTGCCAGCTTTAAAAGTTTATCCATGGTCATCAGCACATCTTCTTAGAATGTGGACGTATGGATTTTGTATGTTTTTAGAAAACTGTTGAATAAATGTTTGTTCGTAAATTATATCATAGCATTGTGAATCGCTTAATTGAGCTTGATGTTAATGCACGAGTTAGATTTTACACTTTAAAGGCTCAACACTCATGAGATGCGATGGTGGTGTAATGGTGAGCATAGTTGCCTTCCAAGCAGTTGATCCGAGTTCGATTCTCGGCCATCGCATTACATTTTTGCAGAATTCTTGTAATAATTTAAATTTATGTAGCACTTACATCACCAGTGTTGAGTGGGAATCAGGTCTTAATAGAACATGACAAAGTTTAAGCTTTAGGAGTTTTATTATTATTGATATAAAATATCTGAGATAAAACCTAAGGTGCTATCTCGTTAGCCATTTCACACATGCAAAGTTAAACCAGGACATTTTTCTGTACGTGGTCAGATTCGTATTTTATTTGAGTCATAGTCATGATAGTAGATTTCAGTCTCAAAGCCTAATTTTCCCACTCTGAATATCATTAAACATGGTTTGATCCAAAAGAACGTATTTTCCATTTAAAAATAAATAAATTTTATCTGTTTTAACTTTTGAGATGTCATAGCCCTCAGCTTGTAAATCCGATTTCTTCATTTTGAAAGTTCCTAAAATCAAATTTGAATTTTACTACTATGTCCAAAATATACAACTAATAAATTGTTCAGTTTCATACCTGTCATATCGATTTGCTTCAAGGCCCTTATGAATAGTGGTCTGGCATAACTGGGTAATTCCTTAGCAGCACCTTCAGCCAATTCGTCCAAATTTAAAGTTCCATCTGGATCAGCAATTGCGGCCATTCCGGCTCGTCCATCAGCCCCTGGGACTTGAACACCGTAAACGACTGCATCCTTGAGTCCACAAATTCTGCTTACGATTGCTTCAACCTCAGCCGTCGATACGTTTTCTCCTTTCCATCTAAAAGTGTCCCCTTGCCTATCCTTGAAATAAAAGTAACCATACTGGTCCATTACTAGAATATCACCAGAACGAAAAACAGCATCGCCTTTTTTGAAAGCATCTGTCATAATTTTCTTCTTCTTGGAACTGGAGTCAGCATATCTGAATAAATTAATTATTGAATTAATTAATCGTGATTCTTCATGGTTTGAATTAAACTTTCAGCTTACCCTTGAAAATCTCGGAAGGGATGTCCGTGATTAATCTTTGCGACGAGTTCGCCTGGCTCATTTGGTTTGCAACAAATCAAAAACCCAGTTTCAGGATCTCGAATCGGTTCACCGTCTTTGTCAACTTTGACCAGTTTCAATGAAGAAAATTGGGTAGATCCACCTTGGAACAAATCCAACTGCACCAACTTTTCCATCAACGTTCACTGTTTGGCAGCATAATCAGATTAATATTCAAAATTACCAGCGAGTCTTATATTTTTACTGCTATCGCTTACCAATATTGCAATTTCCTTCCGTAGATCCATAAAGTTCTGCAATATGCTTGATAGAAAACCTCGTCACAAATTTTACCCAAATATCTGGCCTGAGTCCATTTCCAATCATGAGCCTGACTTTGTGAGCTCGATCCTCGGGTCTTTCGGGTTGAGAGAGCAGGTATCGACAGATTTCACCAATATATTGACAGACCTGTGAGAAAAAATCATTTTAATTTCAAACGTTCACACCCATATTATTGCATTTCATTAAAATTAATCTGAGCACTCACCGTCACATCGTATTTGATACAATCCTTCCAAAAAGTTGAGGCTGAGAATTTTTTCTTGAGTAAAATGGAAGTGCCATAAAACAAGGAATGTCCAATTCCCAAAATCCCTGCTGCAGAGTGATACAGAGGCATCGTCGTGTAAACAACATCACTCGTCCTCACATCTTGCAAATAATGACTCCCAACAGTAATCATTGCATATCGTCCATGTTTTATCACAGCTGCTTTTGGAAGGCCAGTTGTTCCGGATGTATAAATGTAAAATAATTTATCATTAAAAGTGACTGGGGAAGTTGGCTTGGGTGTTTTTGTAGAAACATTTCTCAATTCCTCATCAAGATCCAAGGAATTAGGCAAGGACTTTTCGGTCCCTTGTCCAGAACAATAGAGTGGGAGAGCAGATACATATTTTTCCGTTAGTATTTCTTCCACAGCTGCAGAATTCCAAACGATGACATTAGCATTGCAAGAAAATATTTAATGAAAACCAGGGCTAATTACCGGATGTAAGTTCTTTGCCATAAATGATAGCTTTGCAATCAACTGCTTCCAATGAATGATGAAGTGGACGAAGTCTCAAATTTGTGTTGATAAGAGCTGGAACTACTCCAATCTAATAGTAAAAAATTAAAAGGGTATAATGTTTAATGAGTTACATATAAAGTTTGTTGATGAATAATATGCATTGATTGACAACCTTGGACAGACCGACCCAAATGCAGATGTACTCTGGTCGGTTCTCCATAAACAGTGCCACAGCATCCCCTTTTACTAATCCTTTCGAAGTAAAATAATTTGCAGTTTTATTTGCCAAATCATTCACCTGAAAATTAAACCAAACGTTTATTAGGAATAAGTTGTTTACGCATCTTTTTACAATACAAGTTTTCAGGATGTAGTTCCAAAATACTGAAGAGTGTAAATGCTCTCTGTTTATAAAGCTCAACTCACGTCCTTGAAAGAGCATCCCCTTTCACTAATCCTTTCAAAGTAAAATAATTTGCAGTTTTATTTGCCAAATCATTCACCTGAAAATTAAACCAAACTTTTATTAGGAATAAGTTGTTTACGCATCTTTTCACAATATAAGTTTTCAGGATGTAGTTCCAAAATACTGAAGAGTGTAAATGCTCTCTGTTTATAAAGCTCAACTCACGTCCTTGAAAGTCCATTCCTTATCTTCAAAATAGTAGCAAACTTTTTTGGCATATTTTTTAGCAACCGAGTCAAATATGGTCCCTACACTTTTTTGTTGCAACTGCACGATTCCAAGCATGACTGCAAATTTAACCCCTCGCACAATGCCCCTGAAATAATAATAGCCGTAATTAGTGTACTACACCCTGATTGTTTTACTGGGGAAATTGAGACGTTAAGAAAATTCAATAAAAATATTTAGTAAAACACGAGCTGAACTAATGTTAAGGTAAAAAACTTACTGAACATCTCGTGGAATCGTCTTGAAGAGGATGTACAATAATTTTGGCTTTCGAATCGCAAATAATACGAAGGCCCCACTCAGAAATAACCCGAACAGGGTTTGAAGTGAAGGACAAGGACAATCTCCCATGATACTTTGAATTTTTTTAATAGGATTGGGCAACAATAAATTTAGATCAGTTAAGCTGGAAGAACCATGCTCCGTTCCGATCCTACTGTGCCTAATGGAATGACTGAATAAAATTTTCTTATTCACGTCATAAGATGTATCCAATGCAACGAATAGAGATCGTCAAAATTGTGTCAGCCAGCAAGTAGCAATAGCGATGAAATTAGAATACTACATAATATCTCCCGGACGGACTTTGGAATGGTTAAAGGGTCACATAACAATCACGCACAAGTTTACTGGAAAGGAACGTGGCTCAGCTTTCCACTGCTCCTTTTCATTTTTGTCATTTTCCATTGCACAGCACAGAATGTCAAACTTGTCAAAAAGTAGATTATTAGATTATATCATTCACAAGTAGTAGTAGTCACTCATACACGATGATAAGAGATGCGATATACAAGGTCCTTGAAAATAATTTCAATTTTACAATGTTAAAATAAATCAAATACACTTATAGTAGTGAAATTGTCTCATTTGTGTAGTAAAAGTTCACAAAACTCTTGAAGGGTTATCACTCGACTTGAAGTCTGATGGTGGGTCTGGTCTCGTCGAGATTATTCCTAGTTGATCTTACGCATTCAGCATAAGCTAATATTAAGAAATTAAAACTATTAAGAATTTGTTCTATTTTTCACCTCTTGAGTATTTCAAAATTGTATTAATTTAAGCTTAACTGACTGAGACACTGAAAATTGGGACAAGTCGAATTGTAGATTGCAGTTGCAGTTGTCAAACGAAGAAACAGGGCAGGACTGTCTGACTAGTGTATTGACGTACGATTGTTTGCAAGAAGGATTTAGAGGTTGACATATAATTATAATCACTTCTTACTTCCTGCAGTCAAAATGCATAAAACTTTGTGAAAGTTTATGAGATTCTATGTCGTGATAATGGAAAATACCTCTCATGCTGTACATTATGAATGCCATACACCATACACCTTCGAATTGACGGACTTAACAGTTGGTCCTCTCACTAAAAACGATTACACACAAGAGCATGGATTCAGCTACCCAGATAGATGAGACAAATGTGTCAAATTCCTTATAAAAAATTTTACAGCAGAACTCATCATCTTCCTTTCGCTCATCCGTTTGCCTAATGCAGCAGCAATAGTTGGAACAGAAGAATCACAGTGGCTATGGCCATTCAGTACTGTATTTATTTAAAGTTCATACGCTTGGCAATTCTTCTGTACAATGAATATGAAACCAGTAAGTTAAGGAACTGTAATACTGTAGAAAATTAATACTCCAACAGAAAACAGATTTATAAAACCTTAATCTAATCAGTCATCTTCGATGCTCAGATGGTTAAATCTCTGGAGATCGATATCAGGTAACATATTGAGATTGAAAAGATGTCTGAGCGTTGGCCTTCCATGTGGACAATTCTGGAAAATTAACAAGAAATTTAAAACAATTGTAGTGAACATGGTATACACTAATTTATTGTCATGTACCCAAGGTTGTTCAATCTGCCCCATATGCTGCACAATATCTGTCATTGTTTTAATATTAAGATTAGTCCCAATCATCACAGATTTACGACAGGCACGTGAAGCAAACATCAACCGTACCTTGGATGGTCGGTAGAAACATTTCTCAGGTGCGTCCTGCAAAACGACACAAATGTCCATAAGGCATAAGTTATCGTATCCAGCTGCAGAATCAGTTCAAGTTTTTAACATGAACGTTACCTCTAGCATAAAAATGAGTTCTTCTACATCCTGCTTTCCAAACTCGTAATTTTTAGAGTATGGTATTCTAGCTAGTTTGACCCTGAACGTTGGCTCGGCTGGAAAGGAAAAGAGGCAATAAGTTACATTCATTGTCCATGAATGACACAATAGCATTTTGCATCTGATAGTACTTACCAGCCGAGTCTATTTCAAATTCAAATCCATTCTTCTGGAATACGTCAAGGTGGTCAATCAAAATATTCTCACTTACAGCCGTCAACTGCAGAGAAATTGGGCTGAAAATTCAATAGTCAAGTATAGCAAAGTGCAGTGTTTTTCCTCTTTACTTTCATTTTATGGTAAAGTATTTAAAACAAAAAAAAATTAGGCCCAATAGCCAAACGTACCTAATAAGCCTCTGAGATTGAAGAACAGTCGTGGCATGAAGCATTTCAAAGTTGTATTTCTCATCCGAGGCGTGTTGATCAATAATGAACAAATCTGATTCATGTTTCACGACAATAAAACCCAAATTAAATTGCCCGATAATTTCCATCTGCAAAGTCCGAATACATTAATAAATTAATTCATACAAAAAATCAATATATCTTAGATATTCTCGAATTCTTCCTCACTTGAGCAAACATGTCCTTCGTTACTTGTTTCTTTAATTCTTCTTCAGCCGTAGAATTGTCACTCGCCGAGATTTTTGCCCTGAACTTCCTAAAGAATTCAGTGGACTTGGTCATTGCGTCCTCCTTCCGTATTTTCACAGCGTGTTCTTTAACCTTTTTCCAATCCACTCGAATATTGATGCTCTTGCGAGAATCTGGATCGTAATTGTCCTTGAATTCATCATCATCATCATACTTTATCACAACATTTGAACCATCTACTGAATCCTGAGAATTATTGTCCAGTAGTGTGGTTTCATCGGAATTCTGAGAAAAGAAGCAAGAATCACGATCATTTTGACTTCGCTCGTTTTGAGATGAGGGATATTCCTCCTCCGCTTCGACATCACTAGCTTCCCGGCTTTGACTTTGACTTGATGAAGAAATTGTTTGAGAATTTATAATCATACAGTCTTCGTCATCACCATTGTCGTTCCTGGACGAATCTGAGATCACACTAATGTCATCCTCAGAGGATTGTGAGGAGGATAATTTAATATTTCTTGATTTGATGAAATCCATCAATCTTGGTTCTAGGAATTGAAGATAGCCATAGAAGGTTAATATAAATTTTAGTAGCACAAATAAAGGTGAAATAAAAATAATTCATACGTTTTACAGCGGCCGATTTATTTGATATTTCACGTGGACGTTTGTACGGCTGAGAATGTAAAGGTGGACTGGGAGTAAAAACTTCCTTCTTTGGGCAATTCCCTGGTGCAAAACGCTGAAGCATTGAACGAACATTTTGTCGATTGGATGAAACATCCCCAGATAATTGGGGTAAGAATTGGTTTGAGGCTGGGACAGTGGTCCTGGGTGGATTGAAGGACGTACGAAATGATGGGCGACCCCTGGTCGGTTGTGTAAATTCCTGACTTGAAGATGACGAAGACGGGCTCGACTCAGGGTCACCACTACCACTGCTTGACTGTGACAATGATTGTGAGTTCAGCGACTGTGACATTGAAGTATCAAAAGAAGAACTCGCCGCCGTAAATAAGGATTGAAGTGAGGCCTACTCAAACACAATTAATTACTGTATTGTTGAAAAACAGTCGTCAATCCAAAGCGAAACCTGAAGCTCCAGCTTACCTTTATTGTCGCGTAGACAAGTTTTTCGTTTTGCAAGTACACCATTCGTTTATCAGGTGTAACATTAACGTCGACATTTTCCTGCTTCGTTTTGATGTGCAGGCAAACGAAAGGATAATGATTTCGCTCATAACCGTGGTATACTTCATTCACCAGTCTAGATATCTAATATTTAATAAAATTAAAGTGCAGTCAAGTCAAAATAATAATTATATTACATTAATTATTAATGCAGTCAAATTACCTTTGTGGGTTCACAAGGTCTTGAATTTATAAAGAAAAATTGCCTATCAGCTGAGCTGCGACCACAGTGGGGTTTAGAAATAAGTCCTTTCAATTGAATAAAGTTTTCAAGAGAGGACGACAAACCGTATTCTTCCAAAATGCTTGGACTTATGTTTTTTGTTTGGACAAGATCGATTAGAGAAGACACCTATTTTGGATAAAACCAAAGTTTAGGATCGAAATATTAATTAATAACTAACTAACACACACACTGTTCTAATACCTGCTTGCTTCCAAAAAGACTAATCACACGATCCCTAAGAGTTTGTTGGGCTGGCACTGCGAAAACTTTTGATTGGGAGGACTGACCAATTTGATTGGAACACGAAAGCCTTTACAAATCATTAGAGCAATAATTTTATTGATCTCAGGTTTAACTCTTGCAATTGGGACTTACCGAACGTCGATATTAAGGAGACAATATCCGTATAAAATATTGATTGCCTTATTAAACTCCCTTTTGACATTCTTGAGAAATTCTTTATGACGAACTGGCAATGGTGAGAAGAGATCCTGAAGAATTACAGTCGTTCCGCATTGCCGAGCGCAAGTTGATTTTGAGATCAATCTTCCTCGAGAATCATACTCAAGACGAAAACCTTGTTTCGAATCTTTTGTTTTAGTGAGAACGGTCAACTTGGCCAATGCACAAAGTGAACTAATAGCTTCTCCTCTGAAACCAAACGTTGACACAGAGGTCAAATCCTCAAACTCCGTTAGTTTTGAAGTATGATGTTTTAGGGCTAAAGTATATAAATTACAAATTAATCACTTAAATTAGCGTTCAGCTGAACTATTGATTAAAAGTTTTTCCTTACCTAGTCCTTCAAAATTTGATTCTGAAATTCCACTTCCATTATCAATGACTTCAATCGTTTTGCTTCCATTCTCAATCAGTCTAATCTCGACCGATGTAGCACCCGCATCAATGCTATTTTCGACAAGCTCTTTTACAGCCGTACTAAGAGTCACGATCACCTGCAATCACAAGTAAACTATTTTATGGCAATTTCACACAGACACAGGTCACGAAAAACTACGTTACATTTAACGAAATCGAAAAGAATATAAAATACAATATAGGATCGAACTGTGACCTCACCTGTCCAGAACATATTTGATGAACAATACTTTTCTTAATGGGCTTGATGTCACCCTGTCGACTCGTTCTGTCATTCTTTTTGTCCATCAGGTCAATTTCAACTTGATCAGAGGTTGACACAATGGCAACCTCCATGTCTTTACCATGATCCAGTTCACCGTCATAGTCAAACGGCATTTCAAAAACTATCTACCTTAATCCACAATTCCAACTGATCTTGGGTTTTGGCAGTGGCACGATACAGAGACAGACTTCCAGGACTTTTCTTACGACACGATGTCTTCTTCGTCTTCCATCCCAGAATTTCTCTTCCATTTGGCGCTCGGCTCCTTGTCTCGCGGGTCCAGAATTTGAATAGCGAAGACTTCAACATTGCAATTTCCAGAAACAAAACACGATTTTCTGGTCGCACGTTATTGATATTATAGGATATACATACGGACATCTAATTCTAAGATCGACTTCTCCATAATTTTTCGAATTCTCTTAACCTAAAGTGCATCAATCCAGATCGATTTTTATATACACAGACAAGTCGAGCACGCACGTGCTAATCACGATACCACTTCAACTGGGTTTGTAGGAAGGAACATCAACATATCAGTAGCAGTTGAGTTAACTTTAGCACATTTGATTGATGTCGACCCTAAATCGCTTACGAGTTGGATGTCTCAATTTATCAAAATTAATCAGAACAGAAAGTATGTCAAGGGCAGGTATGCATAAATCCACCTCCTCTGACGATACCAGTGCTAGTAATCCAAGAAATCGAGAGCATTTGGAAGTTACTTCAGATCAGGAAAGACAGAATGAAATCCATACGATGAAAGTAACTCACATCAAGGATATTTCTCCAACTGTGAAAAAATTGGTTCTTACTACACGTGTCAAGCCTGTTCCTTTCCATTTCAAAGCTGGACAATGGTATGCCGCATTGTTCCTAATTCGTAGACATCTTTAGGAATAAAAAGCCATAAACAAAATACATTCTTTACAAAATCTTTATTTCCGTTTCAGTTGACATCGTCATAAAATGTAAAAAAATAATTGGTAATCTTATCAGGGTGGATTTCTTTATACCAAATGTTGACGTTGTCGGTGGTTTTTCAATGATATCAAGTCCAACTTACCTGAAAAAGACTGGAAATCTTGAGCTGTCCGTGAAATACTCATCACATCCTCCTGCGCACTGGATCCATACAAAGGTACACCTAATCACTAATTAAAAAAACTAACCCAAGTTACCCAAGCCTATATGCTAATTTCGTTGTGTCGTTTCCATTCTAAGTGCCAAGTCGGATCTGAGGTGTCAATTCGAATTGGTGGGGATTTCTTCCTTGAGATGGATTTGACTGACGAAGGTGATAAAGACAAAGACATTCTTCTAATTGCCGGTGGAGTAGGAATTAACCCGTTATGCTCAATGATTAAGGAAATTGTCGACACTCGATCGGGATTTCGAACCACTTTGCTATTCAGCGCTAAAACCCGGGACGAACTTCTTTTTCTTGTAATATTTGACCTTTATAAAGCTTCAGATCAAGCAACATAACATAAAAATTATATTTTGCAGGACAAATTCCAGAGTATAGCTAAAAAGGTGCCCACCTTCAAAGCGCAATATTTTCTGACTGGGAAAAAGCACAGCAAAACAAGCATACCGGACAAGACAATTACGGGTAATTACAGAAACTGACAAAACTTATTACGCTTTTACTTACGCAGCTAACGGTGATTCTTTGTTCTAACTTGTTCAGACGGACGTATTGAAGTCGGAAACATTGTCGAAGTGCTGGACAATGACTTTCATTTAGTACGGGAAGATTTCTGCAAGGTGGACGCGTATATTTGTGGGCCTGCCCCGATGATAAGAAATGTAGAAATCATGTTAAAGTCAATAGGAGTTCGGAAAATATTTTATGAAAACTGGTGGATTTCCACAACCGAAAAAGTAAAGTAAAAACGACTGAATTAATTTGAGATTACGTTAATTTTTGTTTCGAATTCTCACAAGATCTCATTCATTACGTAAGAATTTTCGAAGACGCGAAGCGAAATCTAATGATTATATCGAATTTGACTTAAAATGGATAGCTAGGTACGTTACCCACAAGTTAAGTATGAAAGGAGTCAATTCTTGAGTTTTGAATTTGAGGAGTCTGAGTTTGGACAGGACAAGAAATTCTGAATTCGTGAGTCTGATGAATGAGCTTGATTGGATTTGCTTCCCTAAAAAATTCCCACCTCACAAAATCTGTCTTTCTTGATGTCCTGTCAGTCCTGTGACTTTCTTTCTTTCTTTTGCGTCTTGAAAGAATCCATTTTTCATTTCAATTTTTGAAACTTCGAATGAATCCTTGAATGCCCATTTCGGCCTTCGTTTTCGTAGTTTTTTCTTTCACACTTGATATTTTCATTTTCTGTTTTCTTATTTCTTTCTTTCTTTACTCTCATGTTTCTTTGATCGGAGCCCTTGTAAAAATAAAAGACAATACCATTAGTAACTGCAGACAGGTGCGTAAAGCGATAACGCATAAAGGCTGCAATTGAGTAAAAATCGCAGCATATATTGACACATAATTTATAATCTATACATTTTATTGAAACTTCAGAATAAACAAGTTCGTAATTAATTATACTAGAATAATAGTAGAATTAGAGTTTTTTTTTTTCAAAATGGGATATTATTTCTAGAACTCGACTTTTGTCATGTTTTACTACATAAGTGCTAAACAAATAAGTTTCTTTGATCGGAGCCCTTGTAAAAATAAAAGACAATACCATTAGTAACTGCAGACAAGTGCGTAAAGCGATAACGCATAAAGGCTGCAATTGAGTAAAAATCGCAGCAGAATATTGACACATAATTTATAATCTATACATTTTATTGAAAATTCAGAATAAACAAGTTCGTAATTAATTATACTAGAATAATAGTAGAATTAGAGTTTTTCTTTTTTCAAAATGGGATATTATTTCTAGAGTTCGACTTTTGTCATGTTTTACTACATAAGTGCTAAACAAATATCTGACCGCTGGGCCTTTTGGTGATAGGGCACTATATTAATATTCAGCAATTACTGCTGAGTCCCAAAAAATTATCGATTCCGAAAAACATTAAGTAGAAACGAGTTCAACTCTCGTCAATGCTTTCCCGTTTCACAGCATATCAAGCAGCAGCACTGCATCAAAAAGTACTAGTGCTAGGGAAATGGAAGATAAAGATATCTAAACATCCTATCTATCCTTTATCCTATTCCTAATTCTATAGTTTTGACATGTACAAAAATCC
Source organism: Thalassaphorura encarpata (assembly GCA_009869925.1). Classification (NCBI taxonomy): domain Eukaryota; kingdom Metazoa; phylum Arthropoda; class Collembola; order Poduromorpha; family Onychiuridae; genus Thalassaphorura; species Thalassaphorura encarpata. The sequence continues at coordinate 13,553 of WJEZ01000845.1, forward strand.
AATTAAGAAACCAATTAAAAATTCAAACCAACAATTTTCAGTTAATTTAAGTTAATTATAATTAAGAAGCGAATGACTCCAGGAAATATTAGTTAGCTGATTAGCTCTAGATGTATTTATTTTAAAATTTAAAATTTGATAAGCTACGCTATTCATTTTTTTAATTTTATTTACTTTGATGACCCAGAAGGGATTTAGTAAGTTTGTATGTATTCACATCCGGAGCAACCTCTCCGAGGCATCCTTCCCCTTTCCCCCTCAATACCGACCTAAAATCCATTGAACGAAGGATTGAAAATAAATTGTCCAGTGGATCATTCTCTCTCCTTTCCTAATAAATTCCAAGGGGTAAAATAGATCGATCAAAGTTGATAACTGAACAAAACCATTTTTAATTTTGTTCAATACAATTTTTAGCTACGGCCACTGCTCCACTAAAGTGAGTGAGCCAATGAAAATTCATTTATCCGTTAATATCATATTAAAATTATAAATTTTATTCACGATCGATTTTACGTAGTCATTTCCTCCACTAATCCTACATCAAGCACTTATTACAAAAAATAGTATTCAGTCAACAGCTACTTACGTGGACTGTATGAACGGGATCGTGAGTAACGTCTGCGACGGTAATATGGAGACGGTGAACGGCGGTAGCCACGATAGTCATCTCTGCGACGTCTCGGCTTTCCATCCATACTGCAAACAAAATTAATTTAATAGTTGAGTACCAAAATAAAAGCATAAGATTGTGTTAGTTGAATGCTTACGTTGGTTTTCCCATGTAAATTCCAGGTGTGGGAGTATGTGCTCTTTGAGTAATAGAAAAGTCCACTCGGATCCCTGTACCAATGTAATGAGGATAAGTTCAACATTATAAAGAATGGGAGTGGGATTAACCTAATCTAAGTATTGGTATATTTACTTACGGCGGTTGTCAATTTCGATTCCATTGCAGCTGTCCTTGGCAGCCTTTGCATCTTCCATGCTCTCGTAATAAATGAATGCAAATCCACGAGAACGTCCAGTCTGTGCACAAGAGAGTAAAAGTAAAAGAATTAAAATCACCGATTTGATTAAATTAAAAAGTCCTTGGAAGTTTATGTACTCTTCTTGTAATTTGAGAATAACTGTCACTCTAATTCAATTTTCAATTCAATCCTATTTCCTATATGAATATCAAGCTTTAGCTTAAAGACTAAACTTACCTGTGCATCAATAACAACTGTGCACTCCTCAATCGGCCCATACCGAGTAAACACTTCCCGTAGATCACGCTCAGTCGTTCTAAGACTGAGACCGAAGACTCCCAAACATTTGTTTGGACCTGGATTGTCCTGCAAAAAACGGGATGATCCTCTTAAATTTTCTGATCTTGGAGGATGTCTACTATGTCCCTGGAAAGAGGAAGGGGGAGGACTAACCCTGTTGGTTGTATGGCGTCTCCTCGAGGACATTGGGCTCCTCGAGTGACTCCTTCCGCCCCTGAAATAAACATATCTTAGTTCACCTGCACCAAAACGAATCAGATATCGGATAATGGGAATCGTAGCATGGACACTTGAGCGAGAAAAGTGTCTCGCAGATCGTCTTCCGAATTCAGAAGTCCCGGTGGCCACTCACTAAGGGGTCCGTTAAAATTCTCCCCGGAACGAAACGAAGGTGGTATCAAATTAATTTCTGAAAAATTAAACCAGTCCATCCCTCTCGTAGAGTAGAGAGCGTGTAATTAAATCTTGAGGCCATTAGCACAAAAATAAATAGCATAAGCCAATGCAAGGGTGCTGACATATGCATAGTGCTTCGTGATGGGATACAAACTTTAAATATTCAACAAACAGTGGTCTTCAAAATTAATTGAAACAATAGAACAAGCGCCTGTCTAACATAATTACGCAAACTCAGGAACAAAACAGCAAAATTAAAGTACTGCTGAGTGAAAGGTCAGGTATTTTACTGACTGTTGAATAATGAATGAAATAAAAATGGAACCCAATGAAGTTACAAATAAATTCAGTTAACCCTTGCTCTTGTTTGTAATTTATCTAACCTAGAGCGGGAGCGCGACCTGTACCCTCTTCTGTAGTTTTTCCTTGACCGGGAACGACTTCTGGAGCGACTGAAGGATCGACGTCGGCTCAAAGAGCGTGACCTTTCTCTCTCCCGATGACCTGGTGGACTTCCGTTCATTTTGCCTTGATTCCTACAATACAAAACAAAACAAATGGGTCGATTTTAAACGATAGACAAGACTGTTTGGTCAATAAAAATAGTACGTCGAAAACTTGAGAGCTTGACACTAGTCACCCTACGCAGTTACGATTCCTGCTTACGTGCGGGTACAAAAATCTGTAGCTCCAATGACCATGTCCAACACAACTTTAATTAAATACACTGTTAAAAAAGTTAGTTTCTTACCTTATTCCAATAAACTCAGGAAGATTCACCCAATGCTAAGACGCAGGCAGCAAAGACACGCAACTCAATGAAAAGCAAAGGGAAGAAGAATGAAAAAGAGAGACGCAACTTGGGACACTACACACTAGAGCAAAGCAAAAGCCCGGAGAATAGGCTAAAGACCACCCCTTTGGCAGGAACCTTGCTCCCTATATTTAACCCAAGAAGGAGGCGTGCTTAGCCATAAACCGGGAATTCTAAAGCAAAATTAAATCTACGACGGACCGGACCTACCTGGGCGCGACTATGGGAGAGCGCCAGAGTCAGAAAAAGTTTGCAGTTGTGGAGGAATGAACCACAGATGTCCATACTACGTGGGACACAGAATTATCGGTGCAAATTTTCAGACAGATTCTTAGATTAGCAGATTAGCTACCTTTTTTATTAATCTAAATCTAGTTACAATCTACTAAAGAGTTGAATTAAATGCATTCAAGATACACAAAATGAACCCAACAGCAAGGCAAATAAAAAGGCATACTCATGAACTTTTATTTTAATCTCAATCTTTCTTGCTCAAACTTAAAATTCTAGCAAGAGCAAGATTTGCAAGACATGGATTTTAGATTGTTGTGTTTGTACTCATGCTCATTGTTCGTTCCACTAAAATTACGAATCTACTTGTATCCTGTATCCCACTACTACTTTGCATTATTTGTAGTCTTCTTTTTATATGAGGTTCAAGTTAGTTTTGACCATTGGAAGTTAGGAATTCTTCTGCTGCACGTTCAATGACCCAATTATGAGTAGAAAGCAAAGTCAGTGCAGTATTGCTGTCTGCGCCCATGCTGCTTAAGAAGCACGACTTTCTCTTGAAATTCACGCACCGGGGAAGGACCTGATTTAATAATGAAAACAATTTTAACAACGGAAGGAGGTAACGTGCTAGGTGTTACCAGTTTATGAAAAGTTAGCTAGCTAGGGTTTACTTACCAGATGCATAGACCGCTGTCCAATGCTGAGCAGTATTTTTGAATACTTCAGGCTTATTCTTGCACTGGCTCGCAACTACAGCGTCTTGTGGATCATCTGGAAAGGGATTAGCCAGAAGTGCTTGAATTGACAAAAGCACAGTTCGAATTGTTAAAGCTGCGGCCCTAAATGTAAAAATATATTGCGATGAAACACAAAAATACAGNACTGGCTCGCAACTACAGCGTCTTGTGGATCATCTGGAAAGGGATTAGCCAGAAGTGCTTGAATTGACAAAAGCACAGTTCGAATTGTTAAAGCTGCGGCCCTAAATGTAAAAATATATTACGATGAAACACAAAAATACAGAGAGTTAACTCGTACGTCCTCATCAAAAGAATCGAAGTCAAGGAATGCAATGCATTTTTTATTTTTTCGCTAATCCCTTACAGATTTACCTGCACCGGTTTTTAACGTACCATTGGTCTCTCAAGATGTCAAGACAAATTGCCCCTGTGACTGATGAAACATTTGGATGCCAAATTTTTGTTGTGAATTTAACCTGAAAGTATGAATTTTACATAATTTAATTTACCATTCAGTCCCATGGAACTAACTGTTTAGCTTACAATCGGAGGTGAGAATGGGTACATATCCGGAATGTTTATATCAAGTGAAAACTTTCCTCCAGCATACTGCAAGTAATATTAAATTATACGTAAGTATTTCTATTAAGTAAGTAGAACAGAGAGTTACTCCTAAATTCAATTAAGTATGTTTTGAATACTTACCGGACTATCGGGTGGTCCAATGATTTGACCATGCAAGAAGTTCCACCTATCCGTTCTCATTTCCACTTTGATGTTTGCCCTGCTGATCTATGGAAAGGTAAGATAACGTAGTAAAAGTGTAACTCAAATAGGACTTGATTAAGATTTAGAGACATTTTAGTAAATTTTTATTTTCTTACATCATCTGCCTCTGTGACTTCTTTGTATTCTCGATTGACGCGCTTCATTGCAATCCCCAGATTACTCATGATGACAAATTGCAATTTATAATTACAGGTGATTTACAAGCACAATCGTAATCTAAAACTCTGGCTGTCCCTTTGATATTTTCAATTTAAATTGAGCGTGGACCGTGACCACACTCCAAGCGAGAGCTAGTCAAGTCAAATGAACGAAATTATGAAGTGGTTTCTGTGAACAAAGAAATTGATTCAAATTTGATTTTCCCACCATTTGCGCCTTTATCCAATTGCCCCACGACCAGGTCACGTCAATGCGACCAGCAAATAATTCGCTTTCTTAGTTTGTCCCTCGTAATTAGTTTCACTTTACAGTTATTCTGTCAAAATTTCTAATAAATTAAGATTTGTAATTCAGTCAAAGTTAGTCTTTATTCCGGAGAATATGACGTGGTATTTCAATTTCATGTACACGTGTACAGTTGGCAAAATACTATTTCTTACTTGGAATTTTAACTTTAGAATAAGGCATACTTAAAACGCCAGCATAACATGTTTGTCAACTAAAAGTTCTTCAGAATTGTATATTTTTGAAAAGTATGAAGTGCTTTGCTTGGTAAAGTTGAAAATAAAGTAAGCCAAAGCAAATAACATCCTTTTCTGAGTAAAACCCAGCGGCGTTGAGTTCGACGAACGATGAGCAAGTTGCAGCGCAATAAGGTCAGGAGCTCAGATGCCATTTCTGGGAGCGGAGACGAAGAAGGGCTACAAATCTTAGATCTAGAGTCCGGACAGACAATCCACAAGCCATAAACGTCTTTTGTTGTCGATACGATTCTGACACTTGTAATTCACAAAATTACGAGCCAAATCTAAGGATAAGAAAAAACAAAACATTAATTGGCAAGGTTGGCTCACTTCTACTTCCTTCACTTAATGCATCCCGAAGAAAGATTCGACTCAAGGAAAGGAGATGTCGAAGTCAAATGATCAATTCTCGTTTGTTTTTTATTTTAAAGCAACTGTAAATTACAGGTACGGACTGTTGTGGAAAAGAAGTATTCTGTCATGAAGCCGATGCCGAAGAAGTTTCATGAAGACCAACTCAAATTTGGACGTATTTTGGGTGAAGGGATGTACGGATGGGTTTCCATTGGTAAGATTTTTAATTTTTTCAAAGCTTGGTCTGAATTTTTAGTTTGAAATCTAACTTCTGTCAATGGATCATACTACGAAAAGTATCATGTTATTTTCGCTACAGCTTATCTAAGTCGGGGACGCGTGCATCGTTCTGGACGAGAACAAGTGGCTGTCAAAATTCCACACGAATGGGAGTCATTAAACAAGGAGATTTCAATCATGGGCAAGCTGAAGAATCCGAATCTTGTCCGTATGATCGGAATCATGGAAGATAATACAGATGGTAAGCAAAAACAATCGAATAGATCGGAATTAAAGATTAATTTAGCATTTTTTTAATCTGTTGTATGTTGCCGCAAGCTAGGACATACAAGAGCTTTATTTAATTTTCTAATTCAATTCCAGACCCATGGATCATAATGGAGTACTTCAGGCGAGGTGATTTGTCAACCTTTCTTCAAAAAAACATGACCAATGGAATCTCTTTAGTAAGTCCAAGTCGACAATAATGCATATACGTACTAATTCTTGAAACGTAATTGAGAATCATTACTCTTCTTGTAATTATTCTAATTTTTATAGCGCCGGAAGATCGAAATGTCTTTGGACATTGTAGCAGGAATGAAGTATTTACACGACAATAATATTGTTCATGGGGATCTCCACAGCCAGAATTGTTTCGTTACGATTGATCTAGGACATACAGGAGCTTTAATTAATTTTCTTCTAATTCAATTCCAGACCCATGGATCATAATGGAGTACTTCAGCCGAGGTGATATGTCAACCTTTCTTCAAAAAAACATGACCAATGGAATCTCTTTAGTAAGTCGACAATAATGCATCTACGTACTAATTGTTGAAAAGTAATTGAGAATCATTACTCTTCTTGTAATTATTCTAATTTTTATAGCGCCGGAGGATCGAAATGTCTTTGGACATTGTAGCAGGAATGAAGTATTTACACGACAATAATATTGTTCATGGGGATCTCCACAGCCAGAATTGTTTCGTTACGATTGATGGACACATCAAAGTGGGGGATTTCGGTCTCAGTTTTATTGTTACACCTGATAAGGAGTTGAGTGATGTAAGTTTTTTTCAAAGCTATCCTTGTTACTTTCGTGAATGCGAAAATTGTTCGGCAGGTGAAAGATTTCTATCAGCATTCTTAAACTAAATGTTTGATTTAATCTACAGTCAATCATGTACAAGGGTCGTCCTTCAGAGCCAGCTCGTTATCTGGACGGGGCTCGTTTTAAATCTCCAGAGATTATTCCTGGGCCATTTCATCAACCAAAATTGTCCAAACCTGGGGATGTATGGTCATTTGGCACCTTGATGTTCGAACTTTGGACGAATTCGTTTATGCTTCCCTTTGGACAGTTTGATCGTTACCAGGTAAAGCTCATTTAAATTTATTTGTCCACTGTCGCAATACCTATTTGCATGGCTGGTTGGTTCCAACGTTTTACTCACTATCAGAATTTTATAATAATGCAGGTTTTGAGCCTAGTGGCTAAAGGAGAGCAGCCAATCCAATACTATGAACTTGAAAATTCAAAATTGATTTGGGATTTGATGAAGAAGTGCTGGGCTTTTGAACCAATCAATCGTGCCAACTTTTTGCAAATCGAAAATTTTCTTTTTGACAACATAGAAAGTATTTTAGATGGTAATTGAATTTGAGCTACTATTACCAAAATTATACGTGAACAGAAAGATTTTTATACTAATGACTTCCAATGTCAGTTTAATGTAGTATAATCTATATTTTCAAGAATTTGTTCATGTTCATGTAAAATAAATTGAGTTCAATTCTTTTACGTTTCAATTTCAGAAATGAATACTTTTATTTCGTCATTTTTTAGTGCAAATTTAAAAGAAATAAGTTTCATGATGAATTCGGTTGTGAAAAATAAGAGTCTAATGTTTTCATTCCTGATGATCGTGTTGAGGCACGAGAACTTGCATTTCCACCGGCGGGTCTTCCTCGTTTCGATCCTCCTCGACTTGAACCTTTACCACGGCTACTGACAGCCGGTCGTTTCTGGACAGATTTTGATTTATTTGGACTTTTACTCCTAGTTGTTACACCGGTACTAGTACTTTGAGCTAATAATGGTGGTAGACCATTGATTTCCCTTTGCAGTTCTTTCGCAAAGTGATAGTCCATATGTGATTCCCAATCCCACATCACAATAGATTTACCACATTTTTCACAGTCTTTCATAAAAGATTTCACTGGGGAAGTCGAGTTAGATTTCGAAGGAGATAGAGTGGCATCACTGGCACAAGAGTTACTTGCACTACTTGCTCCTGCCGTGTACTTTTTTTCTGGTGAATACTTGTCGATTGAAAAATGATTGAGAATTACTAGAGTCATCAACATCTGAGTTAATAGAATTAAAGCGAGGTGTTTCATCTATTCTTTCAAGGTCAGGGAAAAGTGTCCGTACGGGATTTATAGGTTCAGGATTAAACATAGTCTTGGAGGAACACGGTTGTTGTTGATCAGGGACTTCTTGTGCAGTTTCGGTGGAGGGAGCAATTGTAACCTCCGATCCATTGGCACCGGTTTCGGCTGTTGCTTCTGCTGCAGATTGGTTGCTTGGTTTCTTTTTTTGAAAATATGAATTGATTTTCGAACAGTTGCTTATGTCGAGCTCATCTTCGAATTTACTCGCGGAGAGACCAAGGTTATTGATTGGCTGAAGTCTAGGAGGGACAATGAAAGCATTAATTTTAGGCAAGCCAATAAGCAATGAAATTAATCTTACCCGTGAATTTGATACAACTTTTCCATAACAGATATTGCATCAGCAGCCATTTTATCAGCATTGTAAGGCGGGTTAGTTCCACAAGTTCTGGACAAGTGATGCACGTTTTCAAACTTGACGGACAGAGTTAACGATTTCGCTCGTCTGCAGTTCTGCAAAAATAAATGATATGATTAGTTGTATTGTTTAGCAGAAGGCAAGAATTCACCCGACTCACCATAAGCAAATCCTTCTCCAGTCTCTCCACAACTTCTGCGCTTAATTGCTGTAGCCAATGGTTTACCTTAATCCAAATAGAACACTGAAAACTTCTGCGAACTTATTACTAAAAGTTGTTAAGGCTTATGCAAACCTTTTCCTTTGTCGTAAGAGCTTCTGGACCATTGAACATTTTATTGCAACCAATGGATTTAGCCAATTGTCGTGGTGTCACTGGCTCATCATCACGTCCTCTTGCCAATGCATAC
>WJEZ01000846.1:0-22262 GCA_009869925.1 Thalassaphorura encarpata
TGACTTCAGAGGAATCCGCTGGACACGATATAGACTTCTTATCATCTGCGCGTTCCTTGTTATCGCTCTCAGTTGACAAAAATTCTTCTTGTCCTTCTTGCTCACTATTGCAAGTGCTCGGGGAATTTTCATTTTCATTGTCATTGTGGGAAGAGCGTCTACTTCCATGATGATTTAAACTACGTAAATGATCTCCCGAATCATCAGGCCCCGGAGATGGGGATCGGCAACGGGATGATTGTAAAGAGAGTTGTGATGATTGAGAATACTGGACATGCAATTGCATCTGTTGCTGGTGGGAAAGATGAGACGTGGAGAAAGGTTGGTGATGTTGACCCGGGATTCCGTTGTAGCGGAGCTCATTTCTCTTCTGAGCTGCACGAGCATTCTTGAACCAATAAATTACGTTATTTACATCCAGGGGTTTTCGGTCTTTTCGACAATCCAAAAGATTCAAATCCCGAACGTACTGTTGAATCTGGAATACAAAATAAAATTTAAATTGTGTTAACTAATTAATTGAGCTACAATTTCTCACCTGATGTCTTGAAGGATGAGGATTGTCAGCAAACCATTGTTGTAATTTTGGAAGTTCCATTTCTGGATCAAAACTCGTTCTCATCCTAGTTTTTTGGGCAGACAATCCATGAAATACTGGATGATTGTGATGATTGACTACATCAAGTCCATCATCCATGAAAGCAGATGAGGCAGGTGACTTGTTAGAGTTTTGACGATGATGAAGAAGATCATGATGTGGGATACGATGATGATGAGAGTCGATTGATGAGGAATGATGATGATGATGTGGGGCAGCAGAGAGGTGAGCAGGAGTCGCAGATGAGGAAGAAGTCATCGATGAAGATGAAAGTCCTCCATTCAACCCATTTAGCAAATGAGTCCCATTCCCATCACCACAAGATATGCGTCCAGGACTCACCAATGTCAACTCATTCCCATTACTAACTCCAGCTGGGCCTGGAGGAACAGCAGCACCGTGATTCGAAGGGGATAGCTGGTGACCACTACCGAATCCTAAGTGGGAATGATGTTTCTGAAGAGATTCAACGAGCCCTGTCACAGTTTGATGATGCTGGGCAAGAATACCATTGGTCAAAACGACGCTTCACGTCCTCGGCTAAATTCTGAGGCCAGTGACCTTTCACTAGTTGGGTAAGGGTCACCTTGAAAAACAAAAATAGTGAAAACGCTAAAATAAAAACTTTTGATTCTTAAATATAACCAATCTTATTTTAGTTCTTTTTGTATCGTAGGTATTAAGTAAAGCATTAGAAAACTTGATAAACAGGGAGAAAGCATTGAGCAAGCAACATCCCCCATTTTCAGTGTATTCTAATGATTTTTGAACCCTAGTCAGGAGAGAGCATAATGTCGTTTAGCCCTTTGTGTTTGTCATGCATTCGTTCGTTCGTTGGTGCATTGCATTGGGGAAGAGATTAAAGTGTGGAGCTAAAGATGAGTGACTGAATGAAATGAAATGAATACAGCTTAAGGAAGAGGTTAGCAAAATACATAAAATGTTTTAAATAAAAGAGGTTGAGAGCTCAGGGAGGCTTTGGAATTAAAATCTGTTCTCTTCTTCATCCATGCATCTTCCCTCATCTTCTAAATATTTGAAGAAAGGAGGAAGAAGAGCCAACCAACTAAACTTGGTTTCATATCGTTCTTCGTTCTATAAATGAGAAGGAGTCTTTGAGGAGAGATTAGTGGAGAAGAGGATTCGAATTCAAAATATCTCAGGTTCACAAATCTCATAAACGCGTCCTCTCTGCACTTTTCATTTACAAACAAATGCAAATCCTCAAAGAATTAAAGATAAAAAAATCTAATCACATTGTAACGAAGTAGAGTCAGGTATTATATCAGATTCATAGGAAAACAGGGTCCGCAGATTAACGGCCATATAAATTAACAATTTTAATTTAATTTATTGAATCCAATTGGCAAACTAAAATAAATAAAAAACATGAGTGAGAATATTACAAAGGCAAGGGTGAAGAAATTTTATGAAGCAGAAGAATAGAGATCGAGATCGAGATCGGGGTTACCTCAAGGGAAGGGATTTTGAATTCAAGTCAAATAATTTGATACAAAAGCTCATGCTCCTTGCTTGCTTTTCCTTCCTAGATTTCCAAAGGAGGATTCAAGAACTCAAAACTGAAAAGCCTTTAACGAAATAAAAGAGAGATTAAATATTCTCTTGCCCTTCTACTGCACAGCACACACAAAATAATACCCACTTCAATAAACCCTTTTTCCTACCTTGCCTTGCAATCGCATCTCTTGAAATATATATTGTATCATTTGATATCAACTTAGAAATTTTTAATCCCATCTTAATACATGCACACGTTACTCACACAGTTACATTTAGGAAACTCAAAGTTTAATTGTTAAGGTTGAGCCAAGTAAAGAGACTTAACAAAACTGTGCCTTGCTTTGCTTTGCTTTGGATCCGAGGATGCATACAAAAACCAATTATACTAATACAAAATACATATGCTTCCTTCCTATTCCTACCCTCTCCATTTGTCATCAATTTAGAAATTGTATGAATTAACTTGAGCGGAATTCTTTGCCATTTTCACTCCAATGATCTTCAATAGAAAGTATTATACCAGGTGTAAATTTATTAATGATATGACAAGATTCAAAAGTTGTTTGAGGATTCAATCTCATTTAAGCGAATAACGTGTCAAGGCACATACGTTAATAAATTCTATAACAAAGCAACACTCTCAGGTTCCCAAAAGTTTTTTCTTTTAATTGAAAAGCTAATTTTTGCTTAAACATTTGTGAGGATAAATTTGCCCAGAGAGTACGAGAGCACTAAATAAAGATAAGGACACAAATGTCCCATAAACATTAAGTGATACAAAGGAGGGCTTGAAGTCCAACTCTTCCTTAATCCCTGTCACAAAAGCAAGGTGAGAACTTCAACTCATCCCTCGACTTATCTTTAGCACTTTACTCTTTCCCTTGACTTGACTCGTTTTCTTTCCTTTCTCCCTTTCGACAAAGTGTTTGAATCTGAATTTAAATACTACAACAAGGATTTCTTAAGAACTTCCCCAGATGTACGAGCGAAGGGATGACAAATGGGGTTTGAAGAATTTGAATTTTGCACTTGGATTCATGAAGCTCTATTTATTTTAGAAAAGAAAAATCCTTCCTTTGTTAAAAAACCAAGTCTGGCGTATATCCTTCATCCCTTCCCACCTTCTTCACCGTTCAATCATCCAACCATGAATTGACTCCTTTTTTCAAACAAGTCAAGTCTTTTTTTAAGCCTTTCCTTCCTTTCGATGTATTTATTATTGATAAGTCCCTTGCGATCCTAACAACTCCTTCACTGTGTATTAAAAATGGAATGAAATGGAATGACTCATCATGGCTGTGCAAATATATGTATTATGCATTCATTTATATTTACCGACCTATTTAGCTTAACTTTAACGAACCGTTTGGTGAAGAATGGGAAATATACATATTGCAAAGTCCTCATGTTAGTGATATTAATTCTTCCAAATTTAATTCCCATACACTTGACTGAGCTGTTTAACAAGTTAAGAAAAATTGAGAAGGACTTTTATGGGAATAGATTCAACTGAAATTGTGGATGGATGAATTCGCAACAATTCTTTTGAAAAATATATTTGCACCTTGTTTTCGCAATTTCACCGTTAAGTCAAACACTTAAGCTTAAGTTTATTTGCAAAACTCTTTTGTACTCACTTCATCCAATGGACAACCAGCACCAAGGAGTAGAGTTGAGGATTGGGCCAAAAGAAAGTCGAAGGAGTTTCTCTTTTAAATCGTCCGTTGTACCACCTTTGGCTCTGTGCAATGAATAAAAAATTAGATTTACATTTACCACATATCGAACTATTAAAAATCATAGTTGTTTTCTAATTTCGGACATCATTACGATAGATTCACCAAAGTTTAACAAAAGCGGTTAATGAATATGGACTAACCTTGTGACTAGAACTCGAAGTGTAGCGTAATTGGTAAGGTCATTCAGAATGTCCCCAACTGTTTTATGAGGTGAGTCACAAACTTGATCCAAACGAAGTGGCTTCCAATTCCTCAGCGATATTGTACCTAATAGCAAAGATCAAAACTAAGGTCATTTCATCTACTACTCGGGTTCTAAAATCAGGGATGACCCATCATTAAGATGAGATTGCGTACATGAACCCAAGTCTTCCGACCTGACTGACTTCCTCTGACCAAGTTGTCTAATAAAGAAATCATGATTTTGTGGATCTCGTATTAATCATACTCGAACTTCGGAAAAAACTTTTAATGAACCAGTTCCATATAATCTAATCAAACAAATAAGATTATTCTACTTAATTTATCTTATAAATCATATCATGACTTCATTAAGAAATATGATTAGCAAAAATGCGAACTAAGGACAATAAGGAGTCCGGGCGTTTATATTTTCTACTTCACCGCTCAATCATAAATATGAAAATGAAAGAAAGTTGTTTGAAGAAAACGAATCTGATGTTCCTTTGAAATAATTTAGTTAGATAATGTAAGATGGTTTTCCTATCATTCGGATGGATTGAATAGTTTCCCATTACATTAATAAATACACGAGAGGAGGAGTAGATTGGTAAAATGAGAGTGAATGAGTCAAGTCCTTATCAAAGTTACCTTCAGCTTGACGAATGATATCTTTGGGATAGCCTAGAAGAGTCAGAACAGTTGTGACGACGTCTTGGAATGGAGTTCCGGCAGGAATTATGACAAAATCATCAACGACAACTTTTCCACCACCACCACCGGCGCCCAGCCCCATCCCGTCTGAAGAAGAGCAATCTTTGATGACATTGATGCTATCTCCAGAATTCCCGGTTCCTCCTCCGAGTGGAGAAGAAGACCGACACCCTTGTGTTGTTGGAGTCCCAGACCCAGTTCTAGCTCCCGTAGAGCTCGTCGTCGTCCCGCTCCCGTTCCCTTGATGATCTTCCTTTCCCAAATCTCGACTCACTTCAATCACGCAATGAATGGGCATTGACTTCCCTGCAAAACCAAGAACAAATTCATATTTCCATCAAATCAATTCGAAACTCTCTTCTTTCAGGTACACCTCTAAATTTCAATTTAGCTAATCACAATGCCTAAACTCAAGATGATAAGTAAAGCTAAGGAAATTAGAACATTTGATTCAAAATGAATTTCACGAGTAAGAAGATTGTAGAGCGCTGGTTCTGGTTATCCAACAGGGAATTGAGGAAAATTAGACTCCTAGCCTTAGACAATTCGTCCTGAGTTTGAATAAATTTCTTAATCCACACAAATATTATTATTTAGTATTTAGTACAGTGTATGTATTTAGTTCCGTAATATTATTTTCTTAACTTATCACACCCAAGTCGCAGTGTGAAAGAAAGTAGATGAAAAGTATAAAAAAATTGACTGGTTTTAATACAGCATATCAGTTTCTCAAGACTAGCATAAAACATTGTTGTTTGACCAAGTGATAAGCTTGGAGATTTGTTTGATATTTCTACCTGCTTTCATTTATGTTTCCGTTTCAATAGATGAATTCAATACAAGTACTTCCCAAAATACACTTTCAAGACTTTCTCTTTGTGCTACCCTCCTACGCAGAGCCATCGCCTATTTTCCAACAACTTTGAATTGAAAAGTCATAATCATATTTTGATACTTTATTGTTCCCAATCTCTTGACTAAAAAGTGACGGAAGACAAGGAACACAAGCGGGACGGGTGTTTTACGAAAATATATTACAAAGTTTGACTTTTCCGAAAGCGATATGATTCATTTCAAAACTTTAGAGAAATCTAATCTCTCGTCCACGTCAAATACCTCCGGGCAGGGCTGAGAAACCGGGACCGGTGTCCGTTTGACACTCCATTCCAACAATTCCAACAAAGCAGAAGCTTCTTTTCTCATCTCATCTCACCTTATGAAATGAATCAAAGGAGAGAAAGTCAAACTACTACATGGCAGGAAATGCAAAGAAAGTAACATTCGTGGCGGATGGGAAAGAGAAGATAGCAAATCTTTCTCTTCTTTGAACCTCCTGCTTAAGCTTTGTAGCCTAGCCCCAGCCCCACTCCCCTTGGAGAAAAGATAAAACATTATGAGGAATTGGAATCTTTAGTAATAATGTGTCTGTCTGTCTCTTTCCACTTCATAAATTTCGTCAAGAGCCATCATACATTATGTCTAACATGGACATTATTCTACCTTGGATGAGTCAATACTTACTTAAGTCAAATCAGTAATTTCATACCAAAAATTAATAAACTTCAAAAATCTTGTGACTATGACCATTAAATTTTTTCAGCTTTTTTATACACACTTGGATTCTATCCGGCAGAATGACAGAGAAAGAGTTAAAGCACAAAACAAGTCGTCGTAAATGAAAATGACAGAGGTTCGCATTGGCATTGTTCGTCAGTCCCAAGAGGACTTGAACCATTGCGGCTAGCATGACTTTCTTTTTCTCGTCTTACTTACTTTAAACCCTTTCTCTAACAAAATTATTTTTTCCTGCATGTTCCTTTGACAAGGAATGGAATCCTCATCCAACTTCCAACTCCCACTCCGATATCTGTATCGGATTGGAGATTAAAATTTCATCAAAAATTTAATACAGCCAGGACATACTCTCAAAGTGGAAGAAGGAAAGGCGGGTATTCTACTAGACAAGCCAGGGCAGGGTGAGTAAAACCAAAACAACTTAGGTTTATAAATGAGGCGAGGAGGAAAGGGTGACATAGGAGTATGCTACATTTCACATCACATTGCATTCAATCCACTAGACTAGGAATTCCCCAAAGAAGGGGAAAGGTAGAACAAGAAAAATGGTTATCTAGAGACAATCCTTGAAAAAAAAAGTTTTTTCTCCTTCAGTCTTTCGTGTCTAGCCTAAGACAAATACTCACTCCGACTCTCTGGGAGCAGCGAAACATCTAATCCAGCTTTCTTAGGAACCCAAGATTGTTAATCCACTTTCTTGAGGCACGTGAATGTCAACTGGTTGGTGAGCTCAGCCAGCTGTAGCTCCAAAAGAGAAAGCCAAGTCAAGAAAGAGATGAGGAAAAAGGAAACTGACTACAAGGAAACCTTATTAGTTTAGGCTTGGCTAGGGGTCTAACAAAGTTGAGAGCTTATATTAGCTTTGTACTTACTTAGCGTATGGTGTTTCCAGTGAATGAGATAATTTCTTCCAAATCTAAACCTCTCGCCCTATCACACAAGGAACCTTGAAGTTAATTTATTTAAAAAATCAACACTACTACTTTAAAATCCTCTAAATAATTCTAAAAAACTAAAATTTCGATAATTCAAAAGAAGCCTATTTATTTTACAACTCGGTTTGAAAGAACCACACACAGCAAATTTTGTTGCAATAATATTGAAAGAACTAATTTTGATAAAGAAACTCCAATTAATTGAAAGATTTCGCGTACACGTACAGGGTGAATTTACAGAACTATCTGAATATGTACATTCTTATACTAGTTTAACCATAGTTTTTTGTTTTGTTTCCATCTTATCCATTCTCTTCAATTGGATCCAGAGTTGAGAAGTTCTGTGAATATAAAATAATTAAATTAAACCTTGTCTATGATTTTCGTATTCCTTAAAATATACTATTATGGGCTATACGAGACTAAACTAACCAAAGTTTTGGGGTGTCTTGAGAAGATCCTGCTTGATCTGACTTGCGAATTCTCCCAGAATTAGGACCGAAACGAGAGAGTGAATTTACACGAACTGCTTCCTCCAAGTCCATGGACTCTTCCGGTGGTAAATTTTCACCGAATTAGGACCGAAACGAGAGAGTGAATTTACACGAACTGCTTCCTCCAAGTCCATGGACTCTTCCGGTGGTAAATTTTCAGTGTCAATTTCAGACAAAAATTCATCTGAGTTGGTTGCTGTTGTTTCCTCCTTCATCTCATTACTCTCATCAGGTCCGAATCCAAATGTACTCCAACACTCCACACCACTGGTAATGTTAGCCCTTCCCTGTTCAGTACCAATACTTAGCGTGCTCTCTTCTTCGTTCTCTTTCTCGTTGATTGTTTCAAGTTTTGTGGGCAATTCTGTAAGTTCAGCTGTTACACAGGCAAAAGGATGGATCGTTCCTTCTTGTGAAATTTCTTCTTCATGTCTGACTTCCGTCACCGCATTTCCGCTATTCTTTTTTGAAGTATCAGGCGCTCGAAATTGCTTAGTCTTCTTCGAACGTTTAGGTGAAGCTCCCGTCCCCTTAGTTGGAGGCGAAGACTCTGAATCCGAACCTTTTCTCTTGAGTGGAATCAAACCTCTTTTCTTCATGTTTGTGGTTAGCGTGGACCTTGGCACGTTGAATTTATTGATAGCCTCTTTTAGGGATCCTGTTGCAGTAGCATACTCGATAGCTCGATCCAAAGTCTCCTTCTTCTGAAGTTTCAAAGCTGGGTCCATTGTAGTTCCGGAGTCCGATCCGACATTTTCTAAGAAGCAAATATAAACTTGCAGAAGAAACTCATAACTATCTTTAAATTGCTTTACTTACCATTACCATCTGCATCGAATTGTTCGAGAGAGCTCAGCTTTAGTTCCCTTATCCTTGTTTAATTCATTCTGGAGGTTCCCCAATGCTTCACCCTGCACAACTTTGTCAATCACTTCAATTAAGTGATCTTCAGTTTCAACACTTGGTGTCACACAGATTGGAAGCTTCACTTTTGACTTCTTCCTACTGAACAGTTTTCTTAACTGAGCTAGTAGCAGATGGTTTAAAGTCGTCTTCGCTACCAATGTCTTCGACTTGATCCAATGGAAGAGTAGTTTCAGCTCGGCCTGCAGGGGGTGTTTTGGGAGTAACTACATTTACCCCAGTCATACTAGTTCCAGCTGCCAGAGCTTCCTTTGCCTTCTTACTAATTCTTGGCTTTCGAGGTTTCTTCACAATTTCTCCGTCCTTGATGTTACCTTTGACAGGATTTTCGACTTCCTCGTTGGTCAACTTCTTATTCGGTGGTGTAAATTTTCCGTCCTTTTTAGGCTTAGCTTTTGATTCATTTGCCTTCTTCTGCTTTGGCGGACCCGAAATAAAGAGTAGTTTCAGCTCGGCCTGCAGGAGGTGTTTTGGGAGTAACTACATTTACCCCAGTCATACCAGTTCCAGCGGCCAGAGCTTCCTTTGCCTTCTTACTAGTTCTTGGTTTTCGAGGTTTCTTCACAATTTCTCCATCCTTGATGTTACCTTTGACAGGATTTTCGACTTCCTCGTTGGTCAACTTCTTATTCGGTGGTGTAAATTTGCCGTCCTTTTTAGGCTTAGCTTTTGATTCATTTGCCTTCTTCTGTTTTGGCGGACCCGAAATATTGAGTGTATTTTTATTATCTTTTGGAGTTACAGTCACTCCAAATTGATCCAACAGTGGTGGCATGTCGACTCGTTTGCTGGTCGATGGGCTCTTTGGTTTATTTGTCAACGCTGGAGCCGTGACTGTAACCACTCTTCCATTTCCATTTTCAATCTCTGCTGTCCAAGCCAAAAACTCTTCTTGATGATCGAAAATACCACGAATTTCAAGACTGATGCCAGTGTTGTAAAAATCCCAGAGTTGCTCATAAGGGAGATCAGTTGTTCCGTTGTACATGTAATGAATAAGGGCTTTGATGATTTCTTGCTTCGCGTTTGCAACGACAATAATTAAATTCGAGCCCTGTGAGCATTTGCTGTCCGTCAACATACGCTCAAAGTAGTGAGAACCAGCAGCCAAAACTGCTTTATGACATCTGTAAGATTTCTTTTCGCAAATCACAGTCAAGTCAGAGAACATTTCACTGAGCATGTATGAAGCAATCGAATCTTTGAGCATTGTCGTATGTTGGTTCCAGTTTATGTGCAATTGGTCCATTTCCACTCCGCTTCATGCCTTCCGTAACTGCATTAGTTGACATTTTTAAAGTTTTCCTTCGGGTAGCAAACCTAAAAAATGAATTTTAAATTTACTAATCCGTGCTGCTTAGCTTTGATTTTGAGGAGGTCAAACCAAAAGGTAAAGACCGAATGAATCCGTCAGGGCTTCAGTTTCAATAATTATAATTATTAAATTCATGTCTTGTGTAATGACTAGTTTTTGATGCCAAAGAGAAAAGATAAGTAGATTGTCTAATCAAGTTTTACAATAAATTGTAGCTACGAGAAATCAGACTTTTAAAATTATTATCGGACCTTGTAGTCCAATTCCAATTCCAAGTCAACGTTAAGTTCTCTCGGGGTGCTCAGTCAGTTCAGAGGGCAAGTCAGACGACTTGAACAAAATAGAACACATTACAAGGTCGAGGTCATACGAATGGTCAAGAAAAGAACAATTATATAGAAAGAATTACATTCAAATTCTAGCTTACCTTTTATTATCGTAAAAGCCGATTCCTTTGTCTTGCCCGAACCAGATGGTCTTCAATCTTCAAAGTTGCACACTTTTTTGGAAACAAACTAATCACTGAACTGACACTGTCGATTGACCTCTCAGAGGACTATGATGATTTGACCAAACCAGAAGAATAAACTGGAGTTTATAATATGGACATGTGAATGACGAGGAGAGGAGTTTATCGAAGAGTCAGACCAGACGAACTGAAGTAGATTCCTTCCACCATGACCATTGGATTGGTGTTATAACTCCGAATCCCAATCCCAACACAAAAGAAGAGAAGACTTGGCTTTGGTTTTGCGTTTGAGTTGAATGACCACTGGATTTGTTTCCCACCCAGAGACCCAGTCCGAATTCGGACTGTCCCTGTCCCATTGCCTCCCTTCATTTTCATTTGCACAAAGAATGAAGGCAAAATCACAAAATCAAGTCAAAAGTCAAATCAAGTTCAACCTGAATGTGAACTTCGCGCCGCAAAGGCCAATGCACCCAAAACACTTTCCCTCGTCTCGTCGCACCCCAACATTCCTTCTGCCGCGCGTGAATGACGTCATAAGGGAATCCTCCAAAATTAACATCAATTTTGGAGAAATTCCGTTCAGGTACTTTTATCCGTTAATTTTAAATGCAGTTTTTTAACAAGTCATATATGTACACTATATGTACAAAATGCAAAAGACTACCAATACTGTTTTTAAGATAAATCGTGACTATTTTATATTTTAGTTTCAATTCAATCTCAGAAATCATAAAGTCGGTCCAACTCATCAAACACAAACGCTCCGATGGCATTAGGACATTAGGAGGCACAATAAGCTAAACTGCAAAACTATGCACTGCTGGTACCCTATTCACCTTTATAAAAAATCACGTCATACATACACGCCACAAAATTAAGGTCTACTCATCATACTATACTAGAGTGACGCATCACCAGATGACTAAGTTAGAACCCGTAAAATTATGATGTATTTTTTAATCAAATGAATTAATCCAGCTCAAAGACTATCTCAGCCAGCCCAGCACCAACCTAGGAATGAGATTAGTCGATGTGATATGACTTTCTGGTCGTCATAAATATAAATTGAATGGAGTCTGACTATGACTAGGTCGGCTAGTGATGATAGATATGAGTAAAATGTTGTACGAGAGCCCAGAGTTCCAGTCATCTATCCTATCCTTGTTCCAGCGCCCTGGATTTTCTTCTAAGACAAAACACGTGGAGCTAAGGCTGAATAAGCCAATGGAGGGAGTGTTTTAATCCTTTGGACTGAGGAGGAGATGGATATTATCTTCTTCTGGTAGAAAGGGAAAAGTCGGGTTGATTCTGAAATCCCATTCCCCAGTAGTCAGGCAAGGCAGCAGCAGCGTTGATATGATATACGAATCTCCTGGCCTAGCCCTGGAGAAGAAGGGATGCTGGATGAGATGAGATAGAATTTGGAAGGGGATTAAAATAGTTTGTCTCTGATGAGAGAGAAAGGGGAAAAGACTCAGGGCTGACGAAGAGATGGCTTGCAACGCAAGTAGATTATAGTTTTACGGATTAAGTTGACGAAAAGGGATTAGAGTAAGAACTCTTTAGAGTTCCAAAAGCCTTCAGCTCAGCTTTCGGGGAAATGCCCGGATTGAGGGATGAGGATGACAGATAGAGTCGAGTTGGAGCTCAGGCTGAATCCCAGTAGTAGCAGCCAACAGCAGAGAGAAAATCTTCCCCGCCAACTTTTTTTAACTCGATCCACTCTCACAGAGTAGAACTAAAACTAGACGAGGATTCTCTTTTAACAAGGCAAAAGCAAATACGATGACTAGGGAAACCCAGCATCCGGTCTTAAGATGCATATCCCGGTATTAGCTCCTTGGACATACTACATTCTACTACAAAAGCATTACCTAACTTATGTGTCTCTCTACGTGTCCGGCAAAATCTCTTTAGAGTGGACTCAACTCAAGTGACAAACTGGGAACTTAATCCTAATTTTCCACTTCCGAGTTAAAATTTAACCAAGAACAAATATTGAAATGATGAAATGTAAATAGCAGAAATATTTTAATTCCCTTATAGTTTCTTAATTTTTTTCCCCAGATGATTATAAATCAGACATCTTATACTTTTTACCTTCTAATCCTGAGCACCTTGTAATGTCATGCATAGCAAAAACTCCCCTTATTTTCACACCCAAATACACATAAAGCAGATTTTAAACCCAATCCCTTGTCAGATTTAGAAATTCTAACAACGCAACGGGAGGAAATCTATCAAGGCCCAAGTCTTCTGGTCTCTTCTTGCCTTCAATTCAAACCTTAGGTTTTTTTATTAAAAAAATTCAAGGCTTAACCGGATTTAGCGGACCAGGCTCTCTAGAGAAATTAACGTTCTTTTTACCACCAAATCCATTCATATCCTTCCCTTACGGTTCGAACCTCCAAGGTACGCACGCTATAGAGAGGTTAAGCTTAAGCTGCATTACTTTACCTATATAGCCAATGTAGTCGTAACGAAAGCAAAAGTAGGACTAGACTTAGACTAGACTAAGCAACCGTTCTCTAATAAATCCTCTACATGTACAGGGTGCTCACTTAAATTAAACTTAGCTTAGTTAAGTATCTATATTCGTAATGTATAGCATAATACTTTATTTAAATGGAAGTAATTACACAGGCAGGTTTAAAAGGTGTGATGGAAGTATTATGATTTTGGATGATGAAACAATGCTGGGAAGGTGTAAGAATTTGATGGTTTACCCTGTACATGAGTGTATGGACTATGTGTTAGAAAATAAGAGTTGAGCTGGAGCTTAAGCCTTAGCTGAGAGAATCCATGTGAGTTGAGCTGAGAGACGGAAGGAAAGTAGTCGTAGTAAGAAGGAGAGAAGTAGAAGTAAGAAATAAGGAGATTATCTGCCGTGATTGATGAATCTAAATCCGGGCTTAAGGAGAGAGTTCCAAATCCTAAAACCCTGTGCTCTGCTAAGGCAGGAGTCTCCCCAATCTCCCAAACTCTAATAAAGATTAGAGGAGAACTCAAAGCTCCGTCCGTCCATCCGTCCGTACAGATAAATGCTCCCTTTTCCTATTTTATTTTCTCTCTCTCCTTTTCTCACACACACACACAACTTTATTACTGGAGAGAGATCCAAGTCACAACTTTACTTTTTCCTTCCGTAGGAGAAAGAAAGAATCGGGAGAAACTAAAACTATTGCCAAGCTTGACAGACCCACGTTTTCTCTCCTTTCTCTCCCAAACCCTTCTTGTTCGCACCCGGGTTTTTAAGGCAACGGATTTCTATACATTCAGAGACAAGAATGGACACGAGAGTCAATGCATGAGCCAACTTCTCTGTCAACGATGCCAATGTTGATATACACTCTTAATTCATCAGAATAATCCAAACCTTACCCTACCTCTTCTCTTCTTAATCCCAACTATTGCCTAAACTTAATCTTAATCTGCTCCGTAGATAATCCTAATCTCATCGTCAGAAATTAATTCACGGTAGATTAAATACGTCAAAGTTGAAGAACCTGTGTAGAATTTCGTAAGGATAACAACTTGATTAAGTTGCATTGCATGTTTGAATTTAAAAATAGTATTTGACAAAAATATTCTAAGCGTATAGTTTTATTACTAAGTTTTGAAGTAATTGGAATGGAACGTTAAATAAGGATCTCTCCGAATATACATTATTTAGCAAAAGCCATGCTAGTCTGGGCTTAAGACTAAGGAAGGAGTACAAACTCTATATTTTTTAAATGAAATCCCTTTGGTTGACATTTATTGGCAGTTTAATGACCGCATAGGGCATTATCCCTTTCTCCGGACATTTGTTCCAAACTAGAACTTAAGGCATACTTTCTTCTCAATAAAGCTTCCCAGTTTCAATACAGATTATTAGAAGATACCCTAAGATAGGATGGATTCACTGCACTGCAATGCAATGCAATGCCACGGAACGCACCAAGAAAAAACGCCACATGTGGTACACTCTACAGTCAAGACACTCGGATTGAATTTTCTTTAGCAGCGGTAGTGGTAGTATTTTATACTTTTATGCCGTAATGGAAATAAAGATAAGCGGGAAGAGTTTAGTAAAGCTAATAGGGACATTATTTACTCCTCCCGGATTACCTTATCCCATCTTCCCGTAATAATAAAAAGGATTCCGCTATAACCCAGCTCATAACTTCTTTCCCCTTTCCTTCCATGCATTACGCAATGTGAGCGGGTATTAGGAGGAATGACTACTTGGCTAATCTATATGTCTTCAGCTCAAAGTTGGACGACTCAGTTTTCAACTTAGCCAAAGCAAAGACTCCCATTCTACCCTTGCCAAATCGCAATCTGAGCCAAAGCCAAGCCACAACCAATGAATTTTATACATATGGAATTCTAGTGACAGGACCGACTTGGTGCTGCGGTGAGTCTAGCTCGTGCTAAAGACTTTTTTGCATTTTACTTAAGACGGAAAAAGGGGGGAAGAGAAGGAAATACATGGAGTAATAAATAAAATAATGCATTATTACCACTATACCACTACACTTACACTGCCACCACCCTAATGCTTCAACTACCATCACCATATACCAGAACAATGAGTTTCACGGATTCCTCAGTCAAAATATTTTGCAAAAGCAGAAAAATTTGTAGTAGCAGTATTTTTACTAGTCTGGGTGTTTAGTCTACAGAAGGAGCAGCTGGAAATACATATGACACATCGTGATTTCGCAATTGCATTGCAAGGTACACGTGCATGGGCACTGGGCACAGGTTAATAAGACATTGAATTCGGCACTCAAGGTTGAATTCGCTTCATTTCAAATGTTTATCAATATCCTACTCATCAAATTTTTCCATAGCTTTCTTTCAGAGATAAAAAAATGAAATGTGATGCCAATACTTCCGACAGCCAAAACTGCATTGAAGGAGCATTAAAAAACTAAACAGACACACGGGGCATCGTAATACTTTAACCATACCTGGACTCAATGACAGTTTAGTCCNCAATACTTCCGACAGCCAAAACTGCATTGAAGGAGCATTAAAAAACTAAACAGACACACGGGGCATCGTAATACTTTAACCATACCTGGACTCAATGACAGTTTAGTCCCAGACGTCGTTGTTATATGATCCCTGTGATTCCCACGCTGTTGTTGGGCCCCTGTCAACCTTTCTGCGTGTTCACGTTCACTTACTACCGTTTCCATCGGAGTAGTCGTGGCGGGAACCTCGTCTCGTGCTCCGGCCCCCGCCTCAGCCTCATATCGCCCTATCCGATTACCTTGATTTCCATTCCTAATCACATCAACAGACTTTGAGCTCAATCTACGCCTTTTGAACCGCTCAACACTTTCAGCACTCTGTTTCAATCTCATTGTCACTTCTCACTTGAGTTCAAAGTCCTAGCTAAGAACACTTGTGTCGATTACTCACTTTAAATGTACTCTCGATCTACACCCGGGGAAATGAGCTTAAGCTTTTACACCTTTCGGGTTAGATTAGGTGAATTTTGGGAAAATATGGAAAAAGGATTAGGGCTAACAAAATTTTTGAAAGGAAGGTGTTGAATCCTATCCATCCAAGCCGTTGATTTGATTTTGAGGAGATGGAAACCGGGTAAAGAAATTGTAGAGAAGAAGTTGGATGGATGTGGCTCCGACAAATGCATAATGGGATCTGGTGAGAGTGAGGAAGAAGAAGGAAAAAAGTGCCTGGAAAAGGGGTTTTGTGATGTTTCAACTCACACACGTTCATAGTAGTACTATTCCGTCGGCGGCTCTTTGCTTTGCTTTTGCTTTCGGTGCGGTGGGATTGTGGTAGCACCAGAGAAAATCATATTCTTACTTCTCCCTACTCCACTGCACTGTGTTTTATTTTTTTGGACCCTTTCCACCTCCAGATTTGGAGCAGTTCCATCCATTTATTTTATGAGAGTTAGATGAAAACCCCTCTCTGCCGCTGCCTTTGCTTCTCTCTTTTCTTTTATCTTTCCCAGTTATGTTATTATAATTCCTTTATCCAACCCTAAATCCTTTAGCTATCCCATTCCCATCCCATATGAGTCTGAGTGCTGCTCATTCAGACTCACACACACACACATTCATATTCTAAAGTCGGAAACAAAATTGAACGAACACAGCTACAGATTTGTACGCACCGCACCATGTTGTACGACTAGTCTCACTAACATGAGGTCTTAAAAATACCGAATAATCCATAAATTAGATTCACAGTAAGAATTAAGATGATTCTGCTCACAATGGGTGGCATTAATAAATCTTTGACACTTAATCACAGCCAGATTGATTTGATTTGCTACGATTAAAGGTTTTGATGAGTATGTGTGTGTGTGAATCTTTTGATTCGAATAGAGTATGAATGTATGACTTGGGTGCCCTACTAACATCACACTGACATTGCTATGCTTTTTGTGGTCTCTGGGATGGATTCCAGTCAACCCATTCTATTCTTCTCGCCTCGCCTCGTACATAACATTCGGATTTGACATCCTCATCTCATCAACATCATAATGTAACAGCATTGGCCTCGGATTTCACACTTTTCGGGTATCAGATTACATTACCCTTTTTCCAAAGTGCATCTGCACTGACATACATATGAATCACGCATCATATTCATCTTTGTATGTTGTATTATTGCAATGCAATGCAAAATCTCTTTACATGGATTGAGATTGACACGTATATGTTTCTACGTAAATCGACATAAGGCTGAGCAATTCACTAAACTAAAACTGGCTAAGGCTGATTTAGTGCAAGAGATTAATACGTAGGGAATAGAAAGGGATTCAAAAGGGTTAAATCTTCCTATCTCAATTCACCAGCATTATATGACATATGAGCCAGCACAGCGCAACGTCCTGTCTCACTAATCTGCACCATTGTAAAACTTTAGCTTCCTCGGCTTAAGACTCTAAATCCAACTCGTAATCTTTATGGATAAATCCTCCATATAGCACATAGCACGCACATATTGACCGTCTAAACTTTATAAAATTCTAAATGGGGAGGGAGATAGGAAATTCGGCATTTGGCTTTGGAGGGATTAAGTTGATGGTGGGGTATTAGAAATATATTAAAAATGTATCTCCAACTCGCTTAGCTTTTTAGCATCTACGTCAGACGAAACGAAAGTCAAATAAAACATGATTCGGTAATAGGCAACAAACATTGGATCATCCGACTACTGTAATTTCGGACAATATCATGTAAAATTATACTTTTAGGGTTAGACTGACTTAAATACTTGGAAAATTGTAGCCCGTGTTGCGGTTTGATTTTTTTCATTTCTGATTTCGGCTGTCTACTCTTTAGTTTTAACTCTAAACCGAATTGCGGAGTGCTTCTAAGAACTTAATGTAAGATTAGTGGGCGTATGACCAATTAATTCAGTCGGTGTAATTTAAATGCTAAGCCAGACGAGTCTTGCTCTGCTCATTGAATCAGTCTTGGGTTTTGGTTGTGGCTACCCGGCTTTGATTTTTTTTTCACCACAATAATTGACAGTTCATCCGTTTTAGTTGAACCTTATGCATTAGGCTATCTTGGATCAACCATACAGGAAGTCCAGCCAATTCGGACGCACGGTTGGTTTTGATTTCAAGACAAATGAATGATTTGACAACTCTCACTAATTGATAGATTTAATTCAAAGAAATGAGCGACTGGACATAATGTGTCGTAAATATGTGTTGACGCTTAGATGGTCAGAATAAGGCTATATGTTTTTAATTTATTTTTGCACAGAAACTTTTGCTTTTCCTTATCCCAACTGGCCAAAGCGGACTAATTAATTGGTTTGGTTTGAAGTTTAAATGCCCTGATTCCTTCTGATCTCTACTGGTACTAATAATTATACGACTTTTCCAAGAATTATCAAGAGCCACAGTATTTTGACATGATTTTAAAAGTTTTCTAAACCAAGGCTGAGCTATGCCCATATATAGGAGTATATTTCCACAACTTGGCTCAACCCTTGGGTTCCCTGGCCCGGGTCTGGATCCCAACCAAGAGAATTCCCTACCACTACGATTCCCATTGCCACATTGCTACAGCTTCTCTTCTTAATTAAAGGGATTAAACTTTTACGAGTCGAAAACTGACTAAATACTTCTACAACTTCACTTCCTATTATACAACCGTGAGCCTTTCTCTAGGAAGGAATGAATGACTACTTTACTTACTACTTATTCCCTAGGAATTTTAGTCAGAGGAGAAGAGGGCCAAGCAAGCCAAACCAAGTCTAGTCTAGTAAACCCCAGCTCAGTATATAGCAGGGATGGATTAAGTATGTATTTCAAAAGTTTTCCATCCTATTCTATACTCTTCTTTCAGTTCTTCCTTCCTTGGATTCCGATTAGAGGGGAAGAAGAGTCTAACTCATATCATTTGGAGTAGGAGTAAGAGAGACAGAAGTAATTAGTCAAAGGAGAGACTTTTGATGGTCCAAAACAAAAGAAGAAGAAGAGGGGAATCCGGGAGAGTTGAAGCCAAAGCCAACTAAGAGTAAAACTTGGGGAGCTAGATGAGAGCTGCTAGCTAAATCTAATGAATGCAGAATAGAGACTTTGGAAATAAATGGAAAGGAGGGGATAAGTGATAAGTCAAGTCAATCATGGGCTTAATTAAGGGCTTTAAAACAAGGAGAATGTTGACGAGATATCCTCACTAACTCACACATGCATCCATTGAATCATCATACTCGAACAAGAACACCCAGAATTCTCTCCAATGCTCGCTTCTTTGCATTGGAGTGTGCCGTAGGAGGATTTACTCTAATTTTTCTTTCATATCAAACTTAATTACGTCTTTAATACAAACTAATTCCTCTTAATTATTCAAATTTTGTCTGCCAGCATTCGTTCAAATGTCTCGTCTTTGATGAGAATCAGTGCTCAACGCGTCTACGCATTGCTTTGCGAAACTACGCCACAATTACAATTTAATGTATTAAAAAATTAACGTAACTTCGATTGAATGTTCATTAATGTTATAACTTTCTCTTAAAATTAGCTTTGGTGGATCGAAAAAACTACCGACTGTTCTAATTTTATTTTAGCCTTTTCATTTTGTTGGAAAGATCACAAATAAACCTTAACATATGCAAAAAAATGAATCAAGGTGAACAACAAGACTTCAATGTTGAAAAGTAAGTGAAGGTCAGGATCGTATTATAAGGACGGATTAGGAGAATGACACCTTATTCGCTATTGCTAACACCAATAAATCCAGATGTTCCCGGAGGAATAAACTTTAAATTGGGCAAAGCACTAAGAACTAGTAAAAATGTTGTTCAAGAGCCAGAACCACTATATGAAAATACTTTTGTTTTGGTCCAAAGTAAATATATAGATCAAATAAATCGAAATAGCTAGAAATAAACTAGAAGAAAATGAATTTTTTTATACTCACCAGCCGATTGAAAGCTGTCCATGTAGTTGGTGCTGATCCATAGTCATCAAATCCTTTGGATTTTGCCCTACTACGGTGGATCCCAATGATAATTTTCTTTGCTGCTGTTGTTGTTGATGGAGCGACTTGAGACGCCGCGTTGGAGAAAGGTCAATTCCTGGAGACGCACATGAAGAAGATGCGTACGGAAGTGAAAACTTTGGCGGGTATTCTGGCGGATGGACAAGATGAGTGTTGATATTCGCACTCCCTTCAGATGAGGACCGTCCAGATCCCAGTCCCAATTGGGAATGGTGGTTATTGTTGATAGTCTTCGGAGTTGGTGGTGTCGGATTTGCAAACAGGAGACCTCCTTTAACTCCCTATAGAATAAAATGTGTGTAGCTGTAGCAGTAGTAGTAGAGTTAAAAGTAAGCCGACTGCCTCGAGAGCAGCAGCAGCCTAGGCTCAGGCTTTAGTTCTCTCTCCTACTACTCCTTTTTTAATTACGCATATCGGGAGGATCAACCCGGGATTAGTTTAGCTTCCCCACATCCGCTTATCCAACTTCGTTAAAACCCTTTTCATTCTATTCGCGCTCCTGGCTCAACTCTGTGGAGATAACACTCAGATCCACAGACTAAAAGGTACTTTACTCTTTTACTACTTCTACTCTACTATCCTTCTATTCTCCTTGTTCCCGCAATATATATCCAAACTCCAGACTCTGCTTCAATAGAACAACTCAGATGAGCGGATGAACCAAACAAATCTCTCCAGGGTGGGGGAATAAAGGAGCTAGCACTAGCTGGACAAATTCTAACTCACATTTAACGACTACTTTAGACCTTTCTTAATCTTAATCTTAAATGCAATACCGCTTTTGTATGTTTTCAGACTGCAATGCACTAAATCTGAAACAAAACTAACCAAAATGATTTTTCTATGCTCATGCGCAATGAATTTCTGAATTATACCTTTGAGTACGCAGAAGCAGACGCAAAGACACAACTTGTATTTGTTTGAACCAATTATCTTAATCTTAGCTTTAGCTTTGGAATTGGAATTGTCCTAAATAAGGGGATTTGAATTGAATGGAAGTCATAGCCATGGCCATAGTTTAGCCCCACTCTGTCTGCCTTGGGTTCTCCAGTAATCCATAATTTGAGCCCTAGAATGAATCCTCACACTCAGAGAGAAGGCGACACAACGCAAGGCATTATGAATGGTTTGGCTTAAGTTTCCTCGACAGGATTTTCCATCCAGCAGCTAAGCTCACACATGGAATGAACCATATATATCCAATCCACTATCCACCAAAGCTGAAAGTTGGTAATTCATAATCCCTTATCCTCAGAGTGCAGTGGAAGAAGGATAATAGGAATAGGAATGGAATACGTACGGATGGATGGATTAGATGAGGATAATACGAGCTAATGCCCAAATGCTCCATGCCATGCCATGCCATGGATGAATGCCGAAAAGGACTCATTTCTTTTATGGATTATGGTGAATGATAAAATCCATCATCATTTACAACCCTTCCAGATATTATAAATTATATTGCTCTTTGCTCTTCCTTCCTTCATACCTACCTTTCCTAACTCGTTTGTTTGTACAAGAATCATGAATGGAATTTATAAAATTTACGATCACATCAAGTTTCTCATCTCATCTCGGTTGCAAACCTGATACTAAATTAAATGAATCAAGGTCTTTGCATAGCACGTTTGTTTGAATTATAGAAATCCAAAATTGAATTAATCTGATTCTAATACAATTTTGTCCTAAAATTCATGGACTTGACAAAATTTCATACAAATCAATGAGATAATCAGTCTGGTTGGAAAATTACTTGAAAAATCAGAGTAATTCCGAATTTGGATTAGATTTTACAAATGAATTGAAACCTGATTCCTTAATCTGATTTGACTGTACTATTTTGGCTATTTGATTGAATTGATGAGAAAATTGCAGGAAATAGTTCATTAATCAGGTGAAGTTAAAATACAGAGACATCCTAATTAAAATTTGAGTAACTTTTACCATCTTAAGTTGAGATTCCCGAATATTTTGTGCGAGATATTTCTTCATTGTTGTCTCCCGATAAAAATTTCACATTTAAATTATAATTAATTTTTGGTTCAATCCTTCATAACTTCTATTTCAATTCCTGCCTTCACTACACTCATTATCAAACTATTGCAGTGACAGTCAAATCAGTTCGGCTTGATGGATGTATTAGCCGTTAATCCCTTGAATTGTATATTTCAAGTACTCTCTAACAGGACGACCGTCAATGCAATGGACTAACTGATTAGTCTCATATCTATTTACATTATAGTCACTCAACCCGTCAGTCAACCAGTTGTTGGAACAGATTTTTTGCTAAAAATATTCTCT